>OY757188.1:89996784-90016784 GCA_963583895.1 Melanophora roralis | reverse complement strand
CCAGTAAAGTTGACAAATCTAGAGAGAAAGATAGGAAGAGTGAGAAGGAGAGAGAGCTTTAAGTTATAAAAACGTTCGTCTATATTCAGTGTCACTTTTAAAGAGATACTCTACTACGCCAAATATGCCAGAAAATTTTTCCTTACCCGCTGGTAAACCCTAAACAATAGACTCACATACTAGCAAATTTTCATGTAGAGATAAAAACGGCAATCTGGTTACTAATACACTGAGTGTGATGTGGTTTTGTAGAAAAAAATTGCTCTAGCTGTTTACCCGCAATTAAAAAAAAATAGTGGATTTCAATATCTTACCCTTAAAACATGAGAACAAAGCAGCATTAGGCCGGCTTAGGAGCAACAAGGCCGCAGGGACAGACGAAATACTTGCAGAGCTGTATAAAGCTAGGGAAGTAGAGCTGATGTAGTACATGCTTAAGCTAGTCTGCACCATCTGGGAGTATGAAAGCATGCCTAATAATTGGAATCATAGCATACTATGACTTGTTCAACGAAAGAAAGACAACACTGCTTGCCTTAGGAAAGTGGAAAAAGCCTTTTATCCAACGTTTTCAAGAACCTATCTGCGATTTTGTGCAAAATAATAAGGCCCAAGCTCAACGAACTGAAACTGAGCTGCCAATGAATACTTATGTATAAGATCCTAGTAAAACTCTTACGCCTTCTTGGAGTGACTCTCAGTGACTTTAAATACTCAGTAATAAAAGGAAGCGACTTCTCTGAACCATTCACCACTACCAGAGGTATTTCACAGGGCGAAATCTTATCGTGTAGCTTCTTTAACAGACTGAATTTGAAAAAAAAAATCTATAGAAAGCTGGGGTGAAAAAAAATCGCCACAGTAAATACAAAAGGCAAAAGGCATGAGGAAGTTGCATTTTTTCAGATTAAAAGGGAACCGGCTAAAATAGATATAATGGCGAACGATGAAAACACTAGACTTATGATTGTCACTGCTAAGCAAATGACGCAACAACGGGAAAGTGGCATTGTGAAGGTTAGCAATTGTTACTGTCTCGAGGAACTGAAATAATATTCTACAACATGCTTATTCTTCCCGTATTTCTTTATGGTGCTGAAACATGTGAAAGCTGAAGAAGCGTTGCTAGATGTTTTTGAAAGAAAAGTCTGTTGAAAAATTTTGGTTTAATTAGTGTGAAGGGGAATATGATTGTTGAATATGCCGTGACCTCTATGACCACGTTTATGTCAGCACATGAACCTGGTCAGCGAAATACAGTGATTGCCCTGGTTGGGCCATGTCGGTCGAACGGATATAACTCTTTAAGCAAAAAAGTTGTTGGATAGTTGCCATCACGAGAAGCACAGATGGAAAAAACCGAGGCTCCAAGTGGATAAAGACATGCAAACCCTTGGTCTATCGAACTGGACAGATCATCTTCGGGACTGAAGAGCGTTGAAAACATTCTAAAAGCCAGCCGAGAACAAATTTAAAGAATTTTTAAAAATTAAATTAAAGATTTTTATCGATTTTCTAGCCAGCGCTTGCAATTAAGGGCGCCTTTTGCATACCACGGACAGGGAAGCTACTGTGACTAATCGTGTTTAAAACAGAGAGAATAAGATCTCAGCAAGTTGCATGTGAATGAAGAATACGTTTTAGGAAAAGTGGTTTTACTGGCTGCAGTTTTAGGCAATATTTTTGGCTAAATTTTGATGTTAATATGTTTTTTATTTATTTAATTTTTTGATAATTTTGCTTTTTGAAATATTTTTGTTTAGTTTTAGGCGTAAAACTCTTTAAGCTATTAAAATGGTAAAAATATTTTATTCAAAAAGTTTGAGAATTGTTTTGTTTAAAAAAGTTTGTAGAAAAGGACACCTTAAGAGAATATTCAAAATAATTAGTAAAACTTATACTTTAAAAAAAATCCACTAAAATTTTATATTAACAATTTCAGTTCATATAGGATGTTCTGTAATAACCTTTATTTATGTAGAATTTAATAAAGTATTTTTTTCGTTTTTTTTTTAATTTATTGCCTGCTGCAATTAATTCATATTGTAGTTATAAATTTAAATTATGATCACTTGTGTTGCTTAGTGAAATTAGAAAAAAGTTTTTATAAATAATTTTTGATGTATGGAAATTGAAGTTAACTAAGCGGTAAGAAATTAAAATTTTTTATTTTGGTTTGTTTGCTTTTTAAACAAAATTTTATTTAGATCTAGAAAATTGATAATTATTTTTTTTTTTTTTGTTTAAGAAGTAAGTAAAGTGAGGTGAACAAATGCTTAGGTCAAATAAATTTGAAAAAAAAAAAATTAAAACCGAAAATAAGTTAATAGATATGAAAATTATAGTTTTGGGAAGCGCCCTGTTGTTTTGCTTTGGAAACCTTATGTTTGTATATGACAAAAAATTAAAATAATGGCCAAGCTAGCGCACCATTCAGTTATTCTTTCCAAGCAGGTATGATCAGTTAGAAAGAGCCCTGATCATAACTTTTGTAACTATCATAACAAGCATTCAAAACATGTGGTTTCAAAGTCTTTTGTAAGTGTATGTATGTGTTTGTTTTTTGTTACTAACTTCTTAGTTTTCTTCCTGCTGTTTTTTTACTTTCTTATCTGATTTTGAAAATCTTGAGAATTTCTAAATTCTACACTCTCACATACACATCACAATAAATTTCTCTTAAATGATTTACATTTTTGTGATCCATAATTACATGTTATGGAACACACATCTAAACCATAGATAATGATCATATCATTGACTTGATCATGGTTGGGCATGAGCGTGATCATGAAACAAATTGTATAAATGAATGAATTTCGAACAACACTAACGTGACAATAATTCGTTACCTTCCCAAATTTCGTTTTTGACTAAAATATGTGAAGATCAGCGATATTGATCTTTAACAATTATTTTTATACCTTGTTTAAACTCTATTCATCTTTCACTATTCCTCTCGGTTATACCCTTCTTCTGATAGGAAATGTTTTTTTTTGAATTTAAAATGATTTTTCCTGAGAATTAACAGCGGTATAGCAAAAAGTGTTGTGTAATTAAAATAGAAAATAAAATTAATTTTTTTTCATTTTCGGCGTTTAAAAAACAAAAAAAAGTAATAATTTGCTCTTATCAATTTTTTTTAAATGTCATTTTGACACTGAAGAAATGTGTGTAGTAAAACAACTTTAGTTTTTTAATTTTAACTACTTTAATATGAGTCATGCATTTGCCATAAACATTTTAGACCCTTAATTATCTTGTCGTAGATTTTTCAATTTATTTCCTTTTCTTTACTGATGTTCTTGGTTACAATATTCTCTCGGTTAAAGAATATTCCAGTATTTTATATGTTTGATTATCTTGCTTTTATTTAGATTTTTTTTTATTTGTAACAAAATGTTGCATTACCCACATCCTGTGCCTTTTTGCCTCCATTTTAAGTGCTATTTATCCCAATATTTATTTCTCAATTTGTTTTGCTTTTTGGTTTTATCAAAATTATTGTGTGTTTTTGTACACAAGAATTTAAAATATTTTATAGTTTCAAAAAGCCGAAAGGATGCGTCATCACCTTGCAGGTTTTTTTTCTGTTAAACACAATAAATGCAACAGTTTTAAATTTTGTATGAGTCATCCTTGATTTCATTTATAGCCTAGAAATTTTAGGAAAACTAAAGGTTAAAGGAATCCCTTTTTAGATAAACAAGTTTTAATTTACCAACAATTAATTATTTGATTTAATTCTTTTCCCACAATACTTATATTAAGATATAAATTGGGCTAATATTAATTTAGATGCAACCCAAATAAAAAAATTTTTGCTGGTATGATATAAATTTTTTTACTTCTTTTGTACCAGAAAATATATTGAAATAACGTAAGCTCGTCTAAAAAAATTACTGAAATATTACTACGGTCTGACAGCACTGTTGTACGAGTTGGTGATTAAATATATGAACCATTCACAACGAATATTTCGTCATATTCTATATAAGTTACGTTTTATTGAACTTCAAGTTAAAAGTATAAAAAAGATTAAATAAAATAAAATAAAATAAAATAAAATAAAATAAAATAAAATAAAATGAAATAAAATAAAATAAAATAAAATAAAATAAAATAAAATAAAATAAAATAAAATAAAATAAAATAAAATAAAATAAAATAAAATAAAATAAAATAAAATAAAATAAAATAAAATAAAATAAAATAAAATAAAATAAAATAAAATAAAATAAAATAAAATAAAATAAAATAAAATAAAATAAAATAAAATAAAATAAAATAAAATAAAATAAAATAAAATAAAATAAAATAAAATAAAATAAAATAAAATAAAATAAAATAAAATAAAATAAAATAAAATAAAATAAAATAAAATAAAATAAAATGAAATAAAATAAAATAAAATAAAATAAAATAAAATAAAATAAAATAAAATAAAATAAAATAAAATAAAATAAAATAAAATAAAATAAAATAAAATAAAATAAAATAAAATAAAATAAAATAAAATAAAATAAAATAAAATAAAATAAAATAAAATAAAATAAAATAAAATAAAATAAAATAAAATAAAATAAAATAAAATAAATAAAATAAAATAAAATAAAATAAAATAAAATAAAATAAAATAAAATAAAATAAAATAAAATAAAAAAAAAATAAAATACAATAAAATAAAATAAAATAAAATAAAATAAAATAAAATAAAATAAAATAAAATAAAATAAAATAAAATAAAATAAAAAAAAATAAAATAAAATAAAATAACACAAAATAAAATAAATGGTCCCCCTAATCATGTGTCATGTTTAATGTGTCATGCATTTTCCAAAACTGGCTTTGCCCATTGCACCTTTGATGCTTGCGTTGAAGCATTCTGCGTGGTTGAAGAACTTTGATTGCTGCCACTTTTAGCCTTATTGTGGAAATAATCTGTTGTAGGGACTGGTAAATCGAGTTCGATTATAGATGATAAACGATTTTGATCCCAAAAAAATTGAATTTTTGTAGTTGGGGATTTGTTAACGATTTTATACTGAAATCAGTTATTATGATCACAAAATCGATTTTACTTAAAAAATTTTAAAATGCTAGAAATTTTAGGAATTTTTGGATTTCCTTATCATTCCCTAATGCCTCTTCTTTTATTGTGGACGTCTAACTTGCAGTAACTTTATGTTTCTCTAATGGCAATTAAGGTAAATTTGATTTAAGGTTATTCGGTCGGAAGATAAACACGTTACCTTGCGTCCTAGTTTGTGAGGGAAAAGTGTTCTTTTAATATCAAGGTTGTTGGGTATATACAACTACGTGAATAACATTATTACCAGAGTGAAAGTGCATATAGTGCTCTCCCTTCACAATTTCTGCCGGATATATCGTTTGATAGATGTGTAAAAATCATCCTTTATTGTCGGGCATGATCTTTTCTGGCTTTCTTTCAAAGTTAGGCAGTTACAATTCTATTAGAATGCGGTTTGCAGTTAACAAAAGTATTCCGGGCCCCACCATGGTCCTTCACATCGAATATGCTGCCATATCTGATAAAGAATTTTAGACTAGAAAGGTTACCGTCAGTGACATCCGACAGACTGTTCAGTCTACTGGCTCTGAAGGTATCTAATTCGGACATCGTCCAGTGCCAGATAAAATCATTACACGTGCTGAATACAATTGATCACCTCTGTATCTTGACAGCTCCTACAGAATTCATTGCATAGTTGAACGAAATCCAGTGTCTTGTTTGCGGAATTATCATGCATCAACCAACTACAGTTTTCCCCTTAGATCTATTCGAATTTAAGCTCAGATGGATAGGTAACAGGCTGGTAATTTTATCCGTGAAAACCCATTTTTTATTGAGAAAAAGTTGTAGATTAGATTGGAAACAGGATCGAGATTCCTTATAACGCTCGCGTGACCGCATGTTCTATATTTCCACCCATAGCTTGTGGTCTTTTGGCGGTATTCAGCGTCAGCTTCCTCGCCTGACATTTTCGGGGCTGAGGCCAAGGATTTTTCCAATGAACCGTTTGCACACATGCATTCCCAACTGTGCCTTCATCATTCTTGCCTCTAAGTTCAGCCTACAAAATACTTTTCAGAATAACTTCTAGATACTTTTCGCTATCTGAGAGAGTCAGTACTACTTAATTTGGTGAAGGGTCAAAAAAAGGAAAACTTGTGCAAGTATACCTTGTTGGCAGACAGTCCGTTTTATGTGCTTCCCTTACTCTTTAAGTGTTATGAGCGATAACTCCATCCTGTTGCATATAGTATGAAGATGGATGCCACATATCACATCTGTCGTGTTTCACAAGAAGAGTGCTAGAACTTTTCACTTAGTGACTCCTCTGTTCGCTAGTCTTATGACACCACCTCGCCCTATTGTGTTTTATATAACCGCGATCTTTAATAAAGATTGATATTTTTTTATATAAAATGCAATTGTAATGCAGATTTTTTCAATATAAAATTTCGAATATTTAAAATTGTTTTTGTTGGTAAATATTAAATATGCACAAAAGAAGCTTTTCCACCACCCGTTTGCTCTTCATAATCCTTAGTGGCCGGTGTAAAGCAAATTCTCATATTTAGGGCCTTATTACGCAAAACGTAACGCATGAATACAAAAACAATTGTATGAAAAAAAAGAAAATTTAAAAAAATTTCAATATATTTTGTTTTAGGTTTAAGACGTTGCGTTGTAGAAAATAAGGGAGTTAATTTGTTTTTCCTTCGGTGTGACTTAAGCTAGTTTTATGTGTTTCTTAATTTTAAAAAATTTTAATAGTGTTTAACATATATTTTTAATTTGTTCTTAAACGATATTTTTGTCTCATTTCCATATTCTGTCCCGTGCTGTGTGTGTGGCTTCTTATCAGTACTTTATAGTGCTCTGTTGCTAATTGTCATTTGTTTTTTTATTTAAATTTTTTATTTCGTGGGGTCTTTTAAAAATATTTTATGTTTTTTTTTTTAAGTTTTTTTTAGACAAGAGCACAGTTCGTGTTATTGTTATTACGTTGGTAATTTGTGCTACAACATTCCTTTTTGACCCTTAATTGATAAGAGAAATGTATTTGTCGTGCTGCTTGTTGTTTTTTATTTTTATTTAATTGTAAGGAATTTTGTTAGTTTTAGATTTTGGGGGTTTTATTTTATATTCTTTACCAGAAATTAATTTATGGACAACTTAAGAAGGTGGCGCTTCTTATCCAATAGCTGAGTCATTTGATATACCTTTACATGTGTTTAGCTAGTTGGGGATGTGACAAATAATTTGTTGAAAATTAAACAGTTAGATAAAGGTAAATGAGACTAAATAAATAATTTTTTAAGCTGGCAAGCTAATATAGAATATAGTAAAGATTATTTGAAGGACCATTTTAATATGCTTTCACTTAGAGTATTAATTTTTTTGGGTTCAATGTTTGGTTGAATCCTTCTTCCTTACTTTGATTGTCAATTTCAAACGTCATTTTCATTTGCCACTTTATTAAGATCACAATGAAAGACTTCAAAACAACAACAAATCTTTTCTTTGTTTCACTTTAGTTATATTTTATAAACGGTTTTCAAAGCAAAACAATATAAGTATAAAACATCATCAATATTTATAAAAGAAAAAAAATCAAAATTAATTTATAAAATACAAAAAAAGTCGTGGCACTGAAAGAAGCACAATCAGTCCATTCATTAAATTACTAATTCATTCAGCCATTTCCTAAACCATTTATCGACCAAGCGATCGATCGTGGTCATAACTCTTTTGTTCGTTCATTCACATCACACTGCTACACTTCAGTTGAAGAATTCGACTTGACTTGACTTTACAACTCATTAATTCGTTCACCTGTTATGGTTCTTTAGATGTATCCAATTGTATTCCCATCATCATTATTTTCTCTTTTTTCTTTTTGGCTTAAATTGCTACTTAAGCAGCAATTATTGTTACTTTGTAAAGCTATTGTTCTGAAATTTTTTTCTTATTCTTGCTGTTGTTATAATTTTTATTGTTTGAATGAATAACAAATATACATTGATATAGCAAAATTGATGTTACTGACAGCTAACGCTGTTACTGCGCCGATATTGATGATGAGAATGATGACGATCATATTTATTTTTATAAGGATGTTTAATTGTTGGTTTAAGAAAAGAAGACAAATGTTGTTATGGTTTTTTCATTGTTCTTTCTTGTTTATTTTCTTTATTTTTTCTTCCATCAATTACACCGTTCCAATTAGGCTGTCAAAATTGCATTTTTTTTGATTCCAAAAAACCCCGTTTATTTCCTTTTTTTATCGAAAAGGAACAAACAGCCTTACTGATACTAAATTAGTTGATCAAATATGGTAAATACCGCTTTGGTATTAACATGTTTGTGATTTAATTTTTTTAACTATATTTGGTTTTTATGGACAAAGTGCCTTGAACTCTTCTTATTTTAGTTTCTTCTTTTAGGCATTAAAGTGCAAGTCATTTGCCTTTTCATTGATGGGAATTAAGATTTTCTAAATATGAATGAAATGTGTTTTGTAGTGATTTGGTTATGGGAACTACGCACTTCAAATTCATTAAGAAGAATTATTAATTAAAATTCTAAAACTTTAACGCCACTTAAAAGAAAAAAGGTCAGAAGTTGACTTTTCATCCAGACATATATCTAAAGCTTGTTTCTTATAGTAAAACTCAGTTTGTTCAAGTAACAGTAAGTGAATGGAATTAACCCCAATATTTACTTAAAGCATATGACGTGTAGCCGATTATACCTTTTATGGGTTTGTGTAATTATTTCCTAATGAATAATGACTTCAACAAAAATTTTGTAAAATATTTAACACGCACTGGCTTGAAGCAAACCAAGCAATTTTTAAATCTTTGCAAATATTTTAAGGACTTACGTTCGATTCCAATTTCATTTCAATTTTTTTCTATTCAGTCAAAGATTCAGTTGTACAAAAACCACAGAAAAAACTCAATTTATGATTTATACCCAGATCTTTTTAAGTTATATTTTGTTTAGTTAGGTTTAGTGAGCCTGGTATGCTTAAGACAGGGTCAGTTGGACACACCAGCATTCTCAGAAGGGTCCAAGATGGTCGAATTTTGTGCCAGTTGGGTTTGACTGATTATATTGTCACGAAGCTTGCCTGTGGGATCTTACCTCAGATAGTTGGTTGATAAGTTATGTAACATAAGTGCCCAAGTCTACCTCCTCGTGGTATCAACCGGGCAACTTTCGCTTACTGAAAGGTTAACAGACATGGCTAAAGTGAAAACAGTCTGTCTTGGGCTAAAAGTAATCAGTGGTTATAGGCTTAGTGGTCTTGCTTAAGGCAGGTCGTCCTTGTTGTCGCTGTGTCATGTACATCGCCATTAAGTGGCACAGCAATACAAGGTTCTAAGGGTACCAATACTTTATCTGTGTTAAACAGAAATTGGTAGGAGATATACGGAAGTAGATTTCCGAGGCTGACCAGAGTCCTATCTGGTACCACGGGAAACAGTTGGCCCCATGTGCTTACCAGTGCAGGAATTGATTAATGGTGAGGTCTCCTTCGGGAGTTCACATGGTGGCTGTGGTTATCCACAAGCGGGTCAACTGAGATCGAAAGTTGATATGCTGGGGTCCGTCCTGCACGGGCCCCAGAGTGATCGCGTAAGCGGTCTTATATAAACTTAAGGCTCTCAAGATAGTCTCTAGTTTTGGCGGGCCTATCCAGGGACGTGAGCAACTGTTGAAGTAGGCTGATAGTTGAAAAGGTGTGTGTTTGGAATAGGCGAATAGGGAAACTTGCTACGGCTGGGGACCCTAGGATCTAAAATAAGATCCCGGCCGGCCGGCATTGGCATGTTGAAGCATGTGCGTGACTCGGTCCTAGCTGACAGTGAGAAAATTATGAAGCGTTGATGACAGTGCAGAAACTGATTGCCTAAATAAAAAGAGATCCTTAAAACTGAGCTGGGTGTCGCATTCGTTGGGTGCGACATGATAATCATAATCTTTCTTGCTTAAGGTTGGGTGCTGTTTCACAAATGTGTGAAGAGGTGTCTTGTCGGCGCGGATCTGTTTTGATTATGAAGAAGCGAGATCAAAACTAAAGACGCAATCCGGGTTTAGATAGCCCAACTCCTTACCAAGGGGTCTGTATGGCTACATAGAGCTATGACAGAGAATTTATGTCTTACTTAAAGTAGAATACGACTCTTATGTCTGGGCTTAAAATTTAAGTTCCTTTTTTTTTGATATTTGAAAGCGTACAGGAACGGGCTAAGATATGTACATTAAGGTGACTTTGAGGTGTTTAGCGATATTGATTTCCTGATTTCATGTGACTTTTAATACCAAAAAATTTAAATAAAATGCCAACAAATACTATTTCCTCTATCTCCCTTTCTGTAACTTACTTATTTCCATTCTATGACTCATGTATATTTTCTCACAAAACTAAAAAAAAATTTATTTAATAGGAGCACAGGAAGTCGTTTTATTTTGCAGGATTTATCGGTTTCAAACTTGCCAAAAAGTAAGGCCCATATTCATAATAATTATTGTAAATTTTTAAAAGCTTATTTGACATATATAGTTGTTCAGTTTGTGGAAAAAACTCTATTTGAATCCGCACACAATGGATTGCTTTCCGGCAAAAATCCAATTTTGTGGAATTTTTCCAATTTTAAAGATTTAACTATACGTGACATAACCATAACCACAAAAAACAGCTGTTCGAACCAAACTTATGGGCAACACTGTATTTGATTCAGATGCCTGCATCAAGTCCTATTTCAATCTAATTCAAGACCCGGATGATTTCTAACTTTTGTGCTGTTGTGCGATAAAACAGTTTAAGTGCAGTAATGTAGTGTAGCTGACACAGTTTGTTTGGTGCAATGTAGTGTAGTTAAGAATAAAAGGTGGTATCATGCACTGTTGTTGATGCAATTTATATACTGTAATGATGTGTGGTCGATAAAAAAAATGACTGTGATGATTTGTGGTCAACAACAACAAAACTGTGTGTAATGCACACAATATTGAATAGATACATAAACAAACATATATACAAGCAAGCAAATCAATATAAAATTCATATGTAAGTACATGACATTATGTAAACATACATTATAAATCAACCCCCGTTTTTAAAACTATCACACATGGTCCCGTCAACAGTAAAGTATCAAGATGAATTGAAATTTAAATGTGTGATCATGATGAATTGATGTGCCGCTGTTGTTAACTTAGCTGTGCTTAGGTGTAAATATTTTTTTCATTTAAGTTAAGTAAACAAAAGAGATGGCGAACAATACAGCACAGCACTTATTTTTGTGTATGCACACGTAAGGTATATGAAATGAATTGAAAATTCGAGATGATGCCTTATTTAGTGACGTCTTGAGCTGGCTTATAATTTGATTATAGGTGACTTAACATAAAGCCATAATCAAAGCCATAGAAACCATTTCAATTTTGGGTTTTTATGGTAACGGTTATGGTTATTGCACGTATAATTTAAGCTTTAACCTTCTAAGGAAGAAGTGGAGATGTATTGTAATTTTGATACTTACGATTTTTATACATTGTTACTAACAAATTAAAAAAATTTATAATATTTTTGCATTATTTATATAAAATTTGTTCGTTTTATTTTTTTTCAGTTTAGTTTTAGTTTTGTTTCTTGTTTTTTCTATATTTAATAGTTTTATAATTTTTCCTCTTAAAATTTAAACATTTAATTTTTTTGTCTGTTTTCTAAATAAATAGTTTAAAAAATTACTACAGAGCATTAAAAAAAGGCAAAAGGTAAAAGGACAAGGACGAAAGCAGATTAAAAAAAATGGCTGCAAAAATTTTTTTGATTTGAATTTCTTTTCATATTTTTGTGAAACTTATTAATACAATTGTTTTGTTTAAATTAAGAAATACACACAAAAAATACATTTATAAAACATAAAAAATTATTATGGATAATATTTAGAGGTTTTTTTACTTAAATCTAAAATTATTTTACAGTTCCTTATGATTACATATTTATATATTATAAAATCCTTAAATATAAGGATGTATTCGCTAAACAAACAATATTTAAATTGATTTATACTATCTTACCTATAATATTATATATTTATTTATTTATAAAATTAATTAATAATAATTACAAGTTATTGCTCTTACTATTGATTATTTTATCAATACTTACAAAAAAGTTTTTTTTAGAAATTTGCGAGTTATACTTTAAAAGTTTTAATTTTAGTTATTTAAAATTTTTAAGAGTATTTTTAGAAAAAAAGAGAGAAAATGTATAAAAGTACAGGTAAAATTTCTTGTATAAGAGATTAAATTGTAAGAGTATTGTGTTGTTGCTAATGGTAAAAAAAATGAGAGGCGGAATAACAAAATGGCACTGTGGAAAATAATTCTATTGAAGAGAAAAACGTATAAATTTTTTTTGTATAAAATTGTTTTTCCTTTTTTTTTTGCAAAAATGGGCTAAGCTAAGGGCGTGACCTTTAATTAGACAAAGTTTGACAGCCAAGCTGTCAAATTGGTCAGATAAGGTTTCTTTTCTAGTTTATTTTTTACATTTCTTTAGTGACTACTTAGTTATTATTTAAATCTTTTTTTACAATTAAAACTTCGCAACTTTTTTAGTTTGTTGTATTTTTTCTTTGTTGTTGTTGCTTAAAATCTACTATTTACACTTACAAAGAAAAAAATTCATAATTCAGTCTATTAAAATTGCATTTGCTTTCTGTTTAAAATTACATTTAATTACATTAAAAAAAATAAAAGTAATTACGATAAACAAGTACTTTTTACAATAAAACAAATTAGAAATAATAATAAAAAAAATAATTAAAGCGTTACAAACAGACCAAACGGGGCAGATTTTATAGAGGTGCTAAATAAAACTCTTAAAAGCTTTTTAGGTGAATTTTATTAAGTCCTGCCTCTAGGCTTGTGGCAAGCTATCTGCTTTAGTAAAACCCAATAATGCAAACTGACTCTTGGCATTTTTGTTGGGTGCTTGATGAACAACTGACGCTTAAATATCACGACAATATATTGTTTAGAAACCTTGAGAAAATGTACTCAACTAAAAAAAACTCTTGTCTTTTACTCTGGCTCTCTTAGTTAAAACCTAAGAGACTAAGAATTCTTCTTTCAGTATAAGAGTTAATGGTTGTTGATTTTAGTTTATTTTCTTGTATTTGGCTTCAATTTCATTAAATTTTTCTTGCATGGATGGTAGTAAGAAACCCTTTGGTGGCTTGTGTAGGCCAATTACAGGGGTTTTTACCGACAGCCACAGCCTACCACCGTCATATCCTGATAGTTCTTTAGCACTACCGTGCTGTGGTCGTTCAGATAAAGCATTGAAATACCCTCTAGTTGTGTGGGTACACAGCAGGCCTTTGGCACCTTTCCTGGATTGATACTATTGACTAAAGTTTGCACCACCGCGTGGTTGGTGGAATTCAAGTGTTCCGCTATCGGAAATGGACAACGGCCGTGGCAGTAAAAGGCATCATAGCCCGGCGGCGCCACAATCCAATCACTCCAGCCCACATCAGCAAAATCTACATACAACGAGTGACGCCTGCAAATCTCTTCGTTGTTCTTGCGCCTATGCGTTCGCCGGTGATGGCCACCCGCTCGTTTCGAGCGTGTGCTTACGTCTCGTATTGAGCGCGACTTGTGGCGGCCATCATCCGTGTAGGTAAACAATAGCGGTTGCTTGTGTTGCCAGTGTTCATGCTGCTCATCCAAACTGCGACGTAAACGCACATGATGATGGGGTGCAGGTTTAAGAGAGCGCGATGTCCTTACCTCGACTAAAAGACCAAAGTTCTTTTTCGGTGAAGCCAGCCACCGATCAACAGCAGGTTGCACATCTAAACTCACTGTATCCGTGCTATTCAGACGTATCGTCTTATTGTCCAACAATAAATAGCTCGGCTCACGCTTACCCCTCACGCCCACCCTTGTAATATCATAAACCAGCACTTGATAGCGGGTTCGATTTGGTAGGCGGGAACTTAAAGTGGTGCCATGACTAATGGCGTCGCGCATTAATTGCAATTCGGCTGCTTTGAGCTTTTCCTCAGCGGGAATGCTCTTTATGTCGAAATACAAACGAAACCGATGATGGTGCGGAAACCGATCGTCGATTTTACTATCTGCAATGAAAGGAAAAGAAGAAGAAAAAGAAAAAAAAACAAAGATTGGTTAGTTACAGCTTATTTCAAAACACAAACAAAATAAAGTTATTTAGAATTTTTTATTTTAGAATTTGTTTAGCGTTGTAAAGGCTAATCTGCTTAAAGTCTGCTATCTTCAAGAAGCTACTTAAAAATGTCAGCTCAGCGTTTAGCGTTAGAAGAAAAATAACGAATTTTGTTTGTTTAATCTTGATGAATTTTAAGCCTACTTCTTGCGCTTACCTTGCAGCATTTATAGCTGGCGCCATAGAGCTATAACAAAAGCAAAATTTTCCACAAAAATTAAGAAACACCTACATTTTAACACTTAACAAAAATTCGTTAAACAAAAAATAAACATTTTTACAACACTTATTCTAAACCAAACAAAATAAATAAAAATCATAATTTTGTATAATTCAATATGAACCTCTTAAATCTATTTACTAAACTAACATTGTAACAGGTACTTTCTTATTAAAATTCGCGCGAATGTCTATTTTTTTTATATCTTAAAACTTGTAGATATTCATAAGTAAATAAAAAAAAATCCTGAACATTTTTCTTTATAATTTCTTTTGGGAATTATGTGAAGTAGTAAAGTAGAAAATGTTCAAGGTCATTTCAAGAATAGCATTAGCATTTAGGTAGGAAAACTCATTTAAGACCTGTTATAATGAGTTCTCTTCTCCTTTTTTCATTTTTTCCTTTTTACAAATTCGCATATACTTATATATGGACTTATGTTTGTATAAATCGTTTGTCTATCCTTAGTCCTTCTGTCCTTTTAGCTCTTTTGTTTTAAACACAATACTTTATAGCCGTCTTGTCCTCTTAGTTGTTTTTGTTTCCCTATGAAAATCTTAAATAATGAGTTTTCTAAGTGGTGATGGTGATGTTTCTGTTCTACATGTGCATTTATTTTTGTCAGCAATAAATGTCTCAAGAGCTCATAAATGCTTTAGTATACATGGGTTGTAAAAGACATAAGAAAATTTAAATACAAGTGCAGTATTTTGGGAAAATTTGTTAGACACTTGTGAATTTCGTTTTAAATTTTAATTTAGCTAATAAATATATAAAAAGTATTTAGGGTTATGAAAGAAAACAGGGCCAGTTGTTAGACATTTTTATCTTAGCTATCGATACTTTGCAGAAACGAACAGCTGTAATTTTTTCACAAATTTTTAATCGAGACTAGAAAATAAAATGAGTTTAAATTGCGACTTCTTGAACATTTCTTTATAATATTTGTAAAAAAAAATTTCCACCGAGAGCATAATTGAGATGTTAAATAGAAAAAAATATTGGCTTTTTTATTTCTCAAGAATAAACCAAGACCCACATTATCACTGCCTACAGGGTAAAGAAAAATATTAAAAAAAATTCCACTTAATAATTTAAAATAATTATACATATATGCACGGAATAATCTGCTCAATTTTTGTTTTTAACAAAACGTTATTTGTAAGTTATGAGTATTGAATACAATCAAAAATACTTTAAACGATAAAATAAGTTAAAACAACTGTGCACGTTCTGTAAAATACTTTACAAAACCCAGCAAAAACTTTGTAGTGATTAGTCCTTACAAAAAACTTACTTTTCACTTACTATTACATATCGTCTGCATTACTTGGCAGTTAATAGATAATGAGTTATTTTTTATCTAAAATTTAAGCAAACAGTTTGTGTTAACTTTAACTTATTTTAGTTAAATATTTCAAACTAGTTTTAACCAAAACATCAAATAAAAAAGTTTTAAAAGCAACAATTAGTAACTGGAGGCCCCAGGAAAATTTATTTGAATGCTAATTAAGTAATAGCTTACTTAAGCCCTCTTTGTGGGCGAGCTTGTTAAGTAATTATTTAACTCCCTCTTTGAAAGCGAGCGTGGTGAGTACTTGCCTCCAATGTCATCGCCAAGTTAAAATAATGGGTTAAAGTGCTAATGAGTAAGTAGTTCTTAGCATTTTAACTCTTTACGAATCAATGTATGTAAGTTTTTGCTGGGTAATACGATCGCAAAGTCGAATTTATTTTTTAAAACATAAACTTGTTATGTCACACCCGTAACATTCTTCTAGAATCCACTGGACGCCTATGATTAACTTTGCAAAATATACTTCTTATGAGAATCACAGCATTTTTTAATACAATTTTAAAATGTTTGAAATGTAATAAAAAAATATTAGCAAAATGATTACATCCATAATAAGGGAATCAAAAAGAAACTTGGTACTTAAAAAAAAAGTGCGCTAACTTAACTGACACTCACAAATTTTGAGGGATTGAAAATATAGTGAAAACAGTTTTACGCATAATCTTTAAGAAGCGACACCGTTGTATGCCTACAATTTAATGCCTTTTGATCTACGAGAGTTTGTTACGATATTATTAAAGAAAGTTAAAGAAGAGAACTTAACATTTTTGAATCAAATCAATTTTTTTTGACATTTGTAACGATTTTAAGGTGGCTATGCACATTACAGCTCGATCACAAACATATATTGCAAAAATTTCTGACGGTTTGGCTAAAATGAATTAAAAAGCTGTTATGCTTCAGTCATCCTATAATCTTGAAAGAGTAACAAAATCATACATTAACTTTTACTTGTATATAACAAGTTTAAAAAGTCCAAAACAGCATTCTGTTTGATTGGTTCAAAAGCCTATTCCTTGCAGTTGAGAACTACCACGCGACTTCCTTTTTCAAAGACTTTGCACTTGATATTTACAAACCACCATCCGTAAAATTAAAAAGTAAAAACTAAAAAATAAATATAAATTAAATAATATCGCGAGTGATTTGAAACTATTGAAATTCATGGCTCAATTTTTAGACTTCAGGTAGAATCTATTAAAAAACTGCACAAATAATATTTCTTATTTTTTTTCAAAAGATGAATAGGATGGGTTTGAAAGAAAAATTTTTCGCAAAATGTTGAACCGACCCGTGTTAACAGGGAGAACAATCACCAAATGAACCGTGAGCAATTTGGGCCTAGTATTTTCCAGCATGAACGTTGTCAAGTGCATCGAAATGTGGTGACAGGGCTGACTGGGCCATGTCGGTTGAATGGTCACGTATGCTCCTGTCAGAAATGCGATGAATGACAACTGCAACGGAAAACGCAGACTAAGAAAACTGGGACTCCGGTAAAAGTGCCCAGTTAACAAAAATTTGTAAATCCTTGTTGATCACAAAGCATTAAGTAAGCAGTCCAGCATTAATTGTAAGGAAAACATCAGTAAGTAAGTAAGTTAAAACTTTTTTTCCATGACCCTGTAATTCCTTGTTAAAGCTTATAGCTGCCTGGGAAGACAACGTCATAAAAATAAATGCTAAGAATGACAAATTTTAGTTTATTATTAAAAATTACATGAGAAGCTAGCCCCGGATAGGCCGCAGGTAATTTAAACTTTAATGAATTCGAACCGCAGGCTTTGCTGTAACACGTGGCTGGGCGAAGATAAGTTAAGCTCTTAATTCGCTTAATTTAATTTTTTTTTGCAAAAAGACGCAATGTTATAAAATCTGACGTGCTGTTTTGTAAAGTCAAAAAAACGCTAGAAGTCATTTGATCAGAAAGGCCTTTACAATCGAATCGAAGCTTATAGCATAACCAGCACTTTGAACTCTCTATCGTCTAAGTTCTCTACGTATCACAGTGGTGGAGTTTGACAAAGAAATGTAAATCTATTTGAAGTTTTTAACGATCAGCTTGATTCAATTAAATTCAAATTAATTTTATATGGCCGTAGAGAAAGTGAAGTTGACATTAAGGTTTGATAATCGTTTTAATGTTCTAAAACGGGGTGATCATACGAAGTTCTAAAATTTGGTAACTTGAATCAATTAACGGCTGCCTGTCCTACCTAACCCTACATATTGATAATCTCTGATGGTTAAGAAGATATTTGCTTTAAAAAATCCAAATTTTATTTTTTTACCATCCCAAGGTTTCGTTTTGCCAATAAAAAAACCAAATACTATCCAAATTAATTTATCAACTGACAAAAATAAAATTTTGAAAAAAAACTTAAAAATTTCGTAAAAATTGATTGATTTTTTCTTATTACTTGGGTTAAAAAAAAGGTTTTAAAGGAACGGAATTAATAATTTTTCGTGAAGGCCGTCAAAAAAATTGCTAATCTGTTTAACCAGGGGTGCCCCGTTAGATCAGTGGTGAGTGCACGAGTCTATCTGCCTGCGGATTGTGGACTCGATTCCCACCAGGGATACTGTAAGTATGCTTGATCCTAATTTTTGTTTTTCTTATTCTTCTGGAAATTTCTTTGTTCCTTTTATCTTCACCCTTTTTCTCTGCCTTTCCAGGTAACACTTTTTTCTACTGAGGATACATCATTTTTATTGAAACTTACTTTGTAAGGATTAATAACCCTCGGGAAAAATTTAAAATATTTCCCAACCCTTGAGACACTAAAATCTTCAGACTGTCAAGACTTTAAATCGGAATTTTGTTTATATCAATCGAAATGTGTTTGCGCTTAAAGACTCTTTTTCTTTGGCAGATCAAATGATTAGTAGTTATTTTTTGAATTATTTGTTTGTGAATGAAAAGTTATTCTCGCCACTCAAACAAACTTTTTTTAAACTAAAAACGGCAAATCGCTTGTACGATAACATGGAATTTCGCGGCAATTTTTCATGTTCCCATAAAGACTTTGAAAAATATCGCACTTCCTTTAAAGTTTTTGTTTTATATTTGCATTTTTATTGCTCCAAGAACCCTTAAATAAAGTATCGACGGTGCGAAATGTAAATTTAAGTTTAAATAACAAAGCATGCTTTATAACAACTGTAACACAGCGGTATCAAGGGTTTGTTTTCGTTTAAAAATTTGTTCGAATTGAAGGGAAAAAAATGTTAGCTGTCCGAAACGTAAAAGTGTCGGAACTATAGAAGTGTCCGAAACTGGCGTTTAACAAAGTTGCACTGTATTACTTTTTAAATGGATTGAAAAATGTTTCTTTAAAAAAATTATTAAGTCAGCCACTTATAAAAAACTTTTCTATTGTTGCAGCAGAATAATCCGATTTCATCGTCAGAAAGTCAATTAATAATTGCGCTGCCAAATGTCATATTGAAAAACTGTTTTTATATTTGGTGGTACCCATTTCTATTTAGTACCTCAAAGTCAATAGAAGATTACGAAAAAATTTCGAAATTATTAAAATCTTTTATTTTTGATTAAAATACTGATAAAAATATATTTTAAAAAAATACTGCAGCACGTTTTGTGATTTTCAATTAATAATTATACAAGAACTTAATGTCAGTCACATAGTCACTGCTAAGATTTGACGTATTAGAATTAAAAATTTCGCAACCCTAGAAACCTGTCTCATTTCTAAATTTTAATCATTAAACAGTTTTTACCTTAAATTTTGCCTCTAGTTTACACACAAAGCAGTTTGATAACGGTTCTGTAACAGCTTAAAACAAATAAAAAAAAGGACAAAAAAATTCTTCACGTACCTTGATGTGTAAAACTTCTTACGGTATTGGCGGATTTTGTTAACAATCCAGGTTTTGGTATATTTACAGAATTTAATTCGTGGCCCATAATTTGGGCATACAACTGTTTCATTGCCTCTGGGATGACAATTTTAGAGCGATCGATTTTTGGCGGCCTCTTCATGTTAAACAGTGACAATAAACTATTCTCAATTTCGACTAGAGTTGAGGGATCGGGTTTAACTTTCTCGGCGATAATCTCTTGATTACTAAAGGTGCGTGGGCCCTCATCGGGTAAAAC
>OY757188.1:89941809-89996584 GCA_963583895.1 Melanophora roralis | reverse complement strand
GATAAAGTTACACGCAGTCAGTTGGTCATAACCACAAAGAACTCAAATATTAAAAGCAAAAAATCACTCAAGAGTATCCAAAAAAACTGCTTTTAATTATAAAATATTTCTCGATTGATTTTTGCTTGAGAGTAAGCGAGAGAGCCAACAGTTAATACTCGTATCTCAAAGATACGTCTGAAGTTCCTATTTTTGAGTGGGTATTTTTATGTAAAGATGGTGTTGATAGATCAGCTGATAATGTTTGTTTTTCTCTTCTTAGTCTTTATATTAAACTCAGAAATATTAATTTTGAGAAATAAAGAAATCTTACGAAGTTATTAATTCTCCTAACTAATAATATTTTAGCATCTCTAATACTCAGTCTTTTTTTCTACTCTTTCTTGTTTATTTTTCCTCTCTCGTGTGTTCCTTAAATGAACGTTTAGAGTTCTTACAAATCTTAATATTATTTCACTGCCATCTCTTTAACCAACAGCATTCTTTATTACCAAGAATGTTTTGATGGCTGTAAAAGGGCACTTACGCTATTGCAACTACATACACACATATATACCTGCAACTGCAGTTGCTAAAGTACCTGTGTATGTTTGTAAGTGTATGTGTTATATCACCACTAGTTGCACTTGCGCATTCAAGCTATATCGTCTGCATAATTTTATTAGTGTATTGGAATTACTAAGCAAGTGAAATTACAGGTACTTTACTGTTTTAAAATAAATGCACCGTATTTACACGTGCAAACAGTTTTTAATTTAAAGGTAAAATCCCTTTTCCCATGTAAGACTCTTCGTTGGTAACTATAAAAAAAAATAATGTATAAATTTTATAAACCTATACAAAGACAGTGCCATAAAACTAGTGTAACGATTAAAAACATCAAATTTTGCACAAAAAAGAGTTTGGGTTTAGCTGCAGTAATAATCATTCTCCTACATAAGTTGACAAATGTATGTGCAACGGGGTCACCAAGAATTCTTAAAACGGGTTGCATTCTGAAGGGCAAAAAATTTTGCAAAATAATAATTAACCTTTTAATTCTGAAAGCCAATGCTGAATAGATAATCCTAAAAAAATTAATTTCAGATTTAGCTTGTGAAATTTTTTTACAGTTGGGGGGTCAAAGCTTTAATATTCTGTTTGAAGGAAACATAACCGAAATGAAAATGCTGTGAGTTAATGTCTAAAATATTTCTTTTCGGCAGCGATATATTTTATGAAGATAATTTTTAAAGAAGTTCTTTACCATCTAGCTCCTCTTTTTGTAAGAAACTACAAGGTAGTATCAATTCAACATCTAACTATTTTTTGCTGGAGTTTGTCCAATCTTTAAATCTGTTAAACAGTACCTTTTTTGACATAAACGAGGTTGTTTTTACAACAACTTCATAAATTTGGTATCGAGTTTATTGTAGTTGTTGCCGTTACGATACTACCTTGTAAGGAAATTGTACCATGGCCAGTTTGATCAATTTTTTCGAGAATATAAAAATTTTTAAATAGAACATTCAAGAAAATAAAATATTTGACCAAATTTTTTGACGGAAAATTTCAGTGGGGGTCACCAAGGACGCCAAAGTTGTGAATAATGTGCATTACCAGCCTTTCAAAACTAATGGGACGGCTTTGTTTTTCTAAAAAAGTCTTAGTTTGTTGGACATTGTAATTAAAAATTTTTCTTTTAAAAAAATATAATCAATTTGTG
The DNA here is from genome assembly GCA_963583895.1 of Melanophora roralis. Classification (NCBI taxonomy): domain Eukaryota; kingdom Metazoa; phylum Arthropoda; class Insecta; order Diptera; family Rhinophoridae; genus Melanophora; species Melanophora roralis. Next base: position 89,994,879 of record OY757188.1, on the reverse strand, counting down.
ACTCACAGGAGTAGAAAAAGGATAAAAGTTATATTTTGGTACATTTAAGGTACTTTTTGTAACTTCTTATTAAAAAACGGTAGAAACATAGTTCAAATTGCGTTCGGCAAGTATCAAAAAATATGAATATGTGCTTGGCACGTTAAAGAGAATTAAAAATTTTTTTTTGGGTAGAAAAAAATTTTAAAAATTTTATTTTGGTACTTTTTGTAACTTCTAACGCAAAAAAAAATAGAAACATAATGCAAGTTGCGTTCCAGAGGTTTTCAAAATATGATAATTTTTTTGGTACCTTTAAGAAATTTTTGGCCCTGAGGGAAAAGGAAAATGATAAGGGGTTTATTTTGTCACTATTTAGTTACTCTTTGTAACTTCTGAACTAACAAAGATAGAAGCATTGTACGAATTGCATTTAACAGGTCTGTGAAAAACTTAAATGATTTTTGGTACTTTTTAAAGAGGGTAAAATATTATTTATTTATTTATTGATTCATTTTATTTGTTTATTTATTGTGGTCAGTTTCCATAAAACAAGATCATATCTTATATTTAAGGTATAAGAAAACAAAATCATATTTTAGTACTTTTTGTTTGAGATAATAGGACAGAAGAGTCAATGGATCCCTACCTAAGCCGGACGACTATATTAGGTGGGTTTCTAAGAATACAAATATGGAGTGAAGTGTTGTCCAGAGTAAGGTCTAAAGTTTTTGAGGTTTTTAACTTTTTAAGGTTTTTAAAATTTTTTTTTACTATGGGTCTAGACAAATAAAATTAAGGTCTGTTGATCCCAATTGAGGTCAAAAGTCAACAAAGTAAAAAAAGTACTTTTTTACACACATATTTGCTATATGTTTTTTCAGTTATGAGTAAAGCAATATCAAATTAAGGAAAATTTACCCAAATTAAGGTTAAAAGTCAATCAGCTTGTTGAGAATATTTAGCTCATTGACCCCGATTGAGGCCAAAAACAAACTGATTAAGCACAAAGCTATTTTCTAATTTTTTAGTAGCTTTATGCATTTTTTGAGATTTTAATTTTAGATATATGAAATAAAGGTAAATGTAAATACAAGTTTCAAATCTTTGGCACATTTCTGGGCAGATATTAGAAGCTGTGTATATATGTAGGTATAGACCAAAATGAACCGACCATCACCATTTAAAAAAATTTCTTTATGCCAAAGAACTCTTCTGTGCCAAAGTTAATCAAAATATCGCAAAATATACGATCTCTGATATAATCAGAGTCCCAGCCAGACCGACGGGTGGACATATTGTAATCTTTTTAGAAGTCATTCTTAGTTGATCCGAATACAATAAGTCTCATTATGTTGCTGCAAACGAACGATATTTTTAGAAATAGCTAAAACGGATTTTTTTACTTAATCCTACAATTATACCAAATGTGTTTGCAATCTGGAGCAACTAAAATGTTTTAACTTCTTATTTTAACATCCAATTGGTAAGTAGTTTTCAATTATAGAAATGAAGTTTTTTTAAAAGTTCATATTATCAATAGTACACTGTATGATTACCATTTCTTTCACAAATGTTAAACATTTATACATATGTTCAATGTTGCTTCATAGTTTCTTTAGCACTTTCAGAAGCTGTGATGTATAATATATCTTATACATCAACAGATCACAAATTTTCGCAACTTTTTTATATTAAATTTATATTTTCGCAATTTTTATTCTTAGCATTTACTAGACTTTGAGGGAGCATTTTAGAAAAAAAGTGTTTTATTTAAAAGATTTATTTTATCAATTGATTATCTATTTTTTAATACCAACATAATTTGCAAATTTTTTTTCTGTTCAAAATTTCATTAATTTGTTTAACAAGTTTAAATACTTTTTTGTTTTATCTTTTTCTTTTTTCCATACATTTTAATCGTTTACCTAAGAAGCAATATTTAAAACATACCGAGTCTTCAACAAGAAAAAAAAAATACTGGAAAGAAAAAAATTACGATTTAAATTAAGGCAAATTAAATGTTTTCAGTGTTTTTTTGCTAAAACATTGTTTATAAAATCTTATTCAATAAACAAATGATTTCTGTTTAAATACACAAAACATTTATTAAATTAAATTCGCAAAAATAATATAAAGAACTGTAAGAAATAAATACAATTTTCGCATTTATACGCATATTAAGTAAGTACGAACACAATTCAAGGTGTTTCTAAGTGCGCCAATTTTGCAAGAGATGTTGGAATAAAATAAAGCGATAAAAAACAGAATAAAAAGGAATAGTTTTTTTATTTAATATTTTTTTTTCTAATCGTAAAATAAGCATTTTTGTTGGTCGATTAATTTTTTTAAATTTTTGCTTTGTCCTTATTAGCGTTTTCAGCCGATCATGTTTTTAAAGTTTTATTGTTTTCAATGCATGCCTTTATTAAATAACTTTGACGACCCACTTTGCATTTTGGGTGATAAATGATCACCTTTACATTGACGGGAATTCATCTTAAGTTTTACAATGCTGAGCGCCAGAAAAAAAAGGGAGAAAGTTAGTAGTTGTAAAACGTACCTGATTAGCGGACACGCACAATTTGAACAATTTTATGATGGTGCATAACAAAAAAAAAATATTATTGTTAATGACAACTAATCAATAGTTTTTTTTTAAAGACGGGGAAATTCCATAAAAGAAAACATGTTTGAAATTTTTAGAAAGAAATTTAAACTTCAATTGATTATATTTCTTTATGTTTGCTTTACACTATTTCAGTTCTCATTTACATTCCACAAAAATCTTACTATAAGATGAAGTTCATATGAGTTGTAATAAAATTTTCTAATATTTATGGTACAAAATTTACCCCATGATAATTGCCGAACTCGGAAATTTTTCAATAATGCAATACTCTAGTGGCTTAAAGCAGTTGGTTTTTAAGGAGATATAAGTAAAGATCGGCAGTTATTTCTTTAATCCATTTTCCTCCGCTCAATATATATCTCTTATAAAAGGAAAGGTTTCCCTGGGTCCCATTATGTCTGTTGGGTCATATCAAAAATTCTTTGACTCATATTTTTTAACAATTTGCTAATAAAAATCAATATATCTGCTCTTTACTAGCATTAAAGCTGCCATAAGTGTTTTTTAATTCTTATTGCAACAACAACAATTTTTAAACGTCTGCATGTCTTTGAATTTATTTAAATGGCGTTAAAATATTTGCTTTAATTAAGTTATTTGTAATTAGAGAGTTTTCAATTAAAAAAGAAATATTCCCAAAAAAAGTTGCTGATAATACATGATTGCAACATATTGTTATATACAAAATAATAACCCGACCACTACCACTGCACATTGCAGAGCTGTTAACTTCAAGTATTTGCGATTTTAATTAAAAATAAATTGTGTAAAATTTGGCAACTTTTAACAGCTCCTGTAAAGCTCTTTAAAATAGCATTTGGGAAATTTAGTGTAAAACGGCCCTAAAGAAGAAAAACAAGTTTTTCGTATTTCTTTTTAATCCAGTACACGTTAAAAAGAGGTAAAACGACTGGAAAATTGATTTAATACAAAAATTATTAGTAGCATTTATTAACAATTTTTGGGCAATTTTATTGTGCATTGTACTATACTTTAAATTTAAAAAAAGCATATACCTATACAAAAAAAAAAAAAAATACTCTTGGCAAAAAAAATTAGAAGCTAAATTGTCTCATTATATTAGAATCGAAATTGAAAGACTCTTATCGGAATTTCTAAATTAAAGTTTTGAAAACTCGATCGATCGAGTAAAATTTCGATTTCTACCGCATGCGACGATTTAGCCTCAAAAAAAAAAAAAATAATTATTTCTAAAAAAATTAAAATAATACCGATTTCAATTTTAAAAAAAATAAAAAAAAAAATTGAAAAATTATTTTTGCAAAAAAAAAAATATAAATAAAAATCAGAAAATTACTTATTATGTCTGCAAAAAAAATAAATAAAAGTTTAGAAAATAATAGTTATTTTTGCCCAAAAAAGTTATTGTTTCTGAAAAAAAAAATTAACTTTAGAAAATGCTAAATATTTTTTGATTTTTATTTGTTTAGCTGATGTAGAAATGTGTGTAGCTCCCAAAAGTAAAAGTCTGCGACACGACTTCTGTTATACCGAACGACTCAGAGTGAAAGATGTTAGCATGTCCGGCTGGGCGTAATTGTATTCTTGTGAAAAAAGTACATGCCGCATTTTTGCAGATATTTCGATGAAATTTGGAACAGATAAGTTTTTTTGCATAGAAAAAAAATATGTTCTTTGTGGCGATGAGTAGTTCATTTTTGACCTAGCACCCATTCAAATGTACTTACGGATTAAGAGTTGTGGGATGCAATTGCCTCGAATATTATTCTAACTTCACACAATTTTTTATGTATGTTTATCCTTGTCTCACTTACTGTACATGTGCTAAGTTAAATTGTTATAGGCCTATTTTTTACCATAGGCCCCATATAGATCTCCTCCCGGACTAAGCGTTTTAAACTCAAACTACCTTAAATATTTTTATGTCTTCAAAAAATTTATCATATTTGTCTATCTTTCTGCCACACATTATTGTACCAAATATAAACATTATCGGCCCATTTTTTGAGCTTCATGAAAATTGGAACAATAGAAAAACTACTGTAAAGAGTTTAATTTTTGGGGGCGTGGCACCTACCAATTTTTTGCCTTCAGAATTTCGGAATTAGAATCCTTGTATATGCGTGCAAAGTTTAAAAAAAAAACCGGTGCAGTAAAAGTACCAGTATAAACAGTTTAACTTTTGTGGGCATGACACCGCCCACTTTTTTGCCTTTAAAGTTTATACTTTGGAAGCCGTTAATGTGGGAACTATTTTCATAAAATCCGTCTGGTAGAAGTTTTTGTAATGGTAAGCGTGGTCCCGCTTACTTTTTTGCCCTCAAAATTTTTTCCGCTAGAGGGTTATATATATGTACAAAGTTTTAAAAAATCGGTGCAGCAAAAGAACCGGTATAAAAGTGTTTTTGTCAAAGTATAGCCTATCGCACACTCAAGGCTTAGAAGTATTCATATTTTAAATATTATGAAAATCGGTCAAGACGTTTGGTTGTGTGACAAAAATTATATAAATTAATCATATATAATAATAATTAATCACTTAAGTCTTGGCCTTCACCCCGTGATGAATGTGCGACATCTTATCAAATAGTTGTTTTTTTTTTGGAGCTTTCATTAGCCACCCCGTACAAGTGACTGATTTTGGCATTTGTTTTCACCAATAAAATACACCGTTTTTTTGTTGGGGAACTTGTGCTAAAATGCTTACGCTTTCGTTTGACCTTAAAAACTTTAAATGGAACGCAAATCAGCTGTATTTTGTTTTAATAAATTGCACGAAAATTTTCGCCACCATAGGACTGGCTGTAAATTAAAAATTTTTTTTTTGTCTGGGCAAGTTGCAACAAGCCTAAGCTTAACCCGTAAGCAGTGAATTAAGTTATCTCTTCTTCTGTTTGAAATGTAAATGGTTTTTTATTCTGTCCAATATTTTTAAAGTTAGAACTCTATTTATTTAAAATATATTAAAGGGTGCTTGCTTCTTTTCTGAAAATAAGTAACAAAAACCCTTCGTAATTTTTAGTTTCGTAATACATACGCAAATATGGGATATATTAGGAAAATATAAATATTTTATACGAAAGTTTTGTTAAAAGTACGAGGCAAAATTTTAGACAAGAATCACGTAATTTCTCAAAACTAACGTCTATCTTTCTTGATACGATTTTCGTAATATTTACGAAATTTTCATTAATTACAAAAAATTGCATTTAGTTATAAATTTACAAAGATTTAAAATTCTTTAAACTTTTTTTATATTTGGAAATTACTTGACAAATAATTAAATTTATTCAGTAAAACATACAAAAGATATTTGTACATTTCATACATTCTACGCAAAAATTTTATTGCGCGAAATAACGAAATATTTCGTACAATGTAAGAACGAATTCGTTCATTTGTTGCATGGGTTTTTTTGAATGTGTCTACCGACCAGGGAGTATGAAAACCGTAACTTGTTTGATACTTTCTATTGCATTTCATTTGACAAGTGTCGATGAAAATTGGTTTTATGGAATAAAATTCTTTTAATAACTCATTAACTTTTTCACACAAAAAAAAAAAATTAATGAATAAATTTCAATAAAATTTTTTTTAAAATTTTTGTTTCTGACTGTAATAAAATCTATAAAGCCAAGTTAAAATCAATTGCAAATTATTTTTTTATTTAAATCTAAATTTTGAACTACCATAAATTGTACAACAACAAAAATAAAAATAACACAAGAGTCTAATATATAAAATTACGAAAAATTAAATATGTTTTGCACCAATTTTTCTTTACTAAGTATAATAGGAGATGACCCAATAATTTGCCCGCTGGTTGGATATAATATCTAAATATGTTTTAAATTGTACTAAAGAAAAAATTGACTCAAAAAAAACAAGAAAAATTACTGCTGATTTAAACAGAAAAAATATCCAATTACTAATATAAAATACAATAAAAAAATCCCATCAACAAAAATATAATGGCAATAATAAAATGAAAAATTAAATAAATAAATATTTTAAATATTTACATACACATGTAAATACATATGCATGTAAACATGTATGTATTGTAGTGTTTAACAAGGCTTACTTACCTCAGTCTTTAAAAGTTTTTGGCTACACAAATGTTTAAAACAATATCAATAACGATAATGCTAATGATGAATACAATGATGATGACGTTGTATTAGTGACGATTATGTCTAAATTACCCACAAACGCGGACACAAAAATTTAAGGGTCAGTTTACCCGAACTCGTACATATACCAAGAAAAAAAGATCTACAGTTATAAACTTATTTCATTTTTTTATACATCATACAATATGTACATATGTATATGTTTTAATTTATATATAATATGTTTTATTGAAAAATTAATTGATCGTTTTAAGAAAACCAACACAAAAACAAACTCTGTTCTAAGGCACTTGGACGCTTTTAAATCAAACTAAAAGTTATGACTTTTTACGTCTTTTCTTTTTTTCTCCAGGTGTTTGATTAATTAAAAAAAAAAAACTTTTGCGTTTTTGTTATATTTTTTCTCTTAGAGTTTGATCTTCTTAATTAATTTTTATTTTTTATTTTTTTTATTAATTTTTTAAATTACATCACTAGGTTAAAAGAAAATTCTTTTTGTAATTCTTTTCTTTTATAGTTGTAGATAAAATATATAAAATTTTTATTTATTTTTATTGTTGTATATTTTCCATTTAGTTGAATTTTATAAATTTTTCTTTTTAGTTTAAATTTGATTTTGATTCTTATTGATCTTTTTCTATTTTTTCCCTTATGAAATTGATGCTTTTTTGTATGACCATTTTTGGTTGTTGCTGGTTTTCTACTGCTGTTGTTGTTGTTGTTGTTGTTTTTGCAGCTAAATACAAATTGCATCTATATTTGAAGAAATGGCCGGGAGTATTTTTAAGGATTTCGTTTTGATTTTCCAACTGCATAATTAATATGACAATATCTATAAGAAAAAACATTAAAAAAAATTATTAATGATAAAAACAGTAAAATTGTTTTCATAAAAATATTGTGTGATAAAGTTAAAAACCAAATACCGAAATATAAGCGACTATTAAATTAAAGCCAAAAATAATTTTTTTTGTTTGTATAAGTATTTTAATTATGTTTTTTTTTTAATTTGTACGGCAAACATAATTGTTCTTTTATTTAAAAATTTTTTGAGAGATATATTTTCTTATAAAAACCTTTAGAAATTGATTTCAGCCGGTAAACACTAAAAGGTTAGCAAAATTAGAATAAAACATTTAAATGCTTAAAACATTTTAATCATATTGAGATTTATTTAACTTATATAATAATTATAAATAACTTTTAAAATCAACCTTTAAAAATATAAATAAAAAACTCCAGTAAGATACACGACACCTAACGCAAAAAATAAATTTAATAACTTGCTGCACTTAAAAGAAAGTAATATTATTTTGTTGGTAAAAATTATAAATGCGGCACACGACTTCTTTTGTTTAAAAATTAATATTTTGTTTAAAATATTTTTAAAACTTTATAGTAATGGTTCCTAAGTTTTATTCACAACAAAAGTTAAAAATTAAATTTTTTTAATCCAGCGTACATTGAAGCAAACAATGTCTGGTCATTTCCACGTAAAACAGCGGAAAATGGGAATACATCGTTTTTTCTTTTTTAAAAAATTACACAGAAAGAAAACTCGCTTTCTAAAATCAAGAATTTTATTCTTGAATTTATCCAAAATCTTTCTTGAAATTTTTAAGTACGATCCTTACTTACATTTTCTTATATCAAGCCTATTTGAATTGCTTAAACAAATCAAGCAGAAAAAAGCTTGTTGTTTTAATATATTATTTTAAATTTGAAAACAAAGTGTCTCGGTGGCCTAGATGTAACGCGCTTGTGCTGCAGTGCAGAAATCCCTGGTTCGAATCTCAGCTTCGGTAAGTACAAAAAATGAAATTTTTAAATTATAAATTTTAACTTAATTTAAAATAAAAATAAAATATAAAATTTTTCTTCTTTAATGAAGAATCCATAGGCAAAAAAAATGAAATAATCCCGTTTATGGCTTAAATCAATTTTTTTTCGGCTTACATCAAGTACGGTTCCGAACTTGAATCAATCCTTTTTTGGCTTAATTGTGGCTAAAAGTAAAAAATTCGTACTTGAAAAATTTTACTTGGAGTAAGAAATTTCGTTCTTGATTCAAGAAAAACCGTACTCACCGTATTTTGACACCGCTATGGCTTGATTTAAGTAAAGTTTTCTTTAATAATGGTTTGTGTGTAGTAAAGTAACGCCTTAAAGGTAAAAACCATCAAAATATAAATAAATTGGTCCATATTTTGCTTTTGTTTGCTTCGAAAGAATTTAAAACTAATAAAAACTGTATAGTTTTTTTCTTTTTTCATACTTTTATAAAAATGTCACACCCGTCATATTTTATAGCACGTTTTTTCTAGAGCAAAAATCCGGGTTACCGTGAAAATTAAAAAAACATTAAGCCCGTTCTTAAGAATATTTTACGCAACACGATCTTAAAGTCAAAATTATCTAAAACTCCATGTTTTATAATTTGGAGTGTCGAAATACTCCTACTTTAGCCTTGCTGTTATCCAGCCTATTTGATATATATCGAAAGTAAAAAAAATTCATACAATGATTTTAAAATATAAAAACAAAAACAAAACAAAAAAATTTAAATTTTGAGTTTTAAATTTTTTTTTTACCGGTTTTCAGGTCATTTAGCTATGTGTACAACGTGCATTCGTACTAAAAAGCAGGTATATATTTGATAAAATACAAAAATGTTTTAAAATAATTATTTTTTTACATATCGTCTAAATTTTTCTAAAGCAATTTAGTCACTAATTAGCATTTTTTAAACCAAATTTAAAAAAGTAATTGGAATTTATTAAATTAAATTTATTTAAGCCGGTAGAATGCTAGTCCGTCAGCCTGATATTCATAAAGTTTTTGCTTTTGTTAAAATTACTTAATGAAAAACTTTATAGTTTCTTTGCTAAGATATCTTTATAAAATTTGAATAAAATTAAATTTTTTAGCTTAAGCCCGTCCTTAAAAATTTTGTTTATTTAAACCCCTTTACAGCCGTAGGTGAAGGAGACGAAAGTGTTTTTGGCAAACATTTTTTATTTAAAAATTTTAAAGTAATTTTATTAATAATTAGAAAAATCTGAAGCTCATTAAGATTTTATTTAAATATAATCTAAATAGTATTTGTAAAGTATTTGTTAAAAAAATCAAAAGAATTAAAAAACAGAAGATGCCGATCAGGCGGTTTTTGTCTGGACTAAGTTTGAGAAATAAGTTCAATTAAAATACATAATATTAAAATTTAACTAAACTTGTAAGTTAAAAAGAACAAATTTACAATAACTTACAGCAACTGACGGTGAAGCCGTAGCTGGCTTCAAAAATTCTTGGCTTATATCAGAAACAGTTAATTTTAACTAAATTAGTCACTGTAAGAAATTACAAATTTACAAATTATTCAAGCCAAGAGAAGAAAAACTATTAAATAAATTTGTTACTTTATTTTATTTTAATATTAAAAAAACATAATTTAAAGCAATGAACTAATATGAGCTTAAAACTTTAAATTAAAATGCAATAGAAAGTGTATTTAGCAATAAAAGAATGAGTTTGTAATGTTAATTTTTAAAGTTAAAATTAATATTTTTTTTTTAAGAATAAACACTTTATTTCAAAACTTTACAAATACTTTAGTTTCCAGCAAACCACAACTCTAGTTTTTGTAACATAAGCAGGGGCAAATCGGCACATTCGGTTCAAATCAGATTTAAAAATTGCGACGATTTCGCCCCACGTTATAAGTACACTATCTGCATTTCAAAATTCCAATGTTTAGGTTTGCTAATTTTGTTAACATTTTTAAATGCTTAAGTTTCTGTTTGACATCTATTTTCTTTCTTTTGTCGTTTCAGTAGTTTTTTTTTGTAATTTTTTTTTTAAACAAAAAAGTCACCAAAGAAAAACAAGCTTTTTTACAAACTTACACAGGTGTCTATTTTTATTGTTATTTTATCTTATTTTTGTTGTTATTATGTTAATAATGTAATGATAGATGTTGGGGATTTTATCTAATATTTATTATTGTTTAAATTTTACATTTCTTGTCTGGCAAAGAAAAAACCGCTTTTTAAAGCGTTTGCACATGTGGTTTTCCCCCAGTTTATTTACTTTGATTTTGTGCAACGAAAAAAAAAAAAAATAAAAACCAATATTTTTGAAATAAGTATTTATTAAGTCAATTAGTAAATGAACGTCAGTCATTTGCTCCAATTTTTCAGATTTTTTCACAAACAAAAAATTTTAAACACCACTTGATATTTATTTAAAAGCACTTCCTATAACTAAAATAAAATTAATACCAGTTTTTATATGATATTTTTTCCATTAAGATTTTTTACACTCTTACTAAAAACTATGAATGATCTTTTCTCTCTTTTTGTAGAAAAATATTGCATATAAATTTAATTGTTTTTTTACACAAACTCAATTTGTATTAAAATTTAAAAACAACACAAACTGAGAAGAGAGCAAAAATTTGTTTTTTGTTTTATTTAATTATTTAAAATAGTTTTAAACTCGTTCATTGCCGTTGAACGACTAACGCCTCACTGTCTACCTGATTCAAATAATCCCAGTTCGAAAAAATATACAACTACTAGTACAATACACAGTCGCAATACCCTATACATACAGCCAACAACCAGCACAATACAATACCACACCAATACAAATCGTATCCACATGTAACGTAAACGATCGATTTCGATTGTGGTTGTCGTATACGATATCGTCGTCGTGCTTGTCCGTATTTTCGTAATGTATTAAGAAAAATATTAAAAAAAAATATTGAGAAAAAACAAGCAAAAGCAAAAATTTTAAAACAAAAAACAATTAAGCCATGGCAAGACATGCTGTGGCTTGCTTTTGTATTTAGACGCTATTGTTAACGTATGTAGTTTCGTTGATTATATGTTTTTGTGTTTTAATAAAATTTTTTGTTAAAACAAAATTTTTTATAAATGTAATATTAATCAAATTTATACCGACACTATTAAGTTTTTGTGTTGAAAAATTAAGATTTCAAAACCCTGGAATTTACGCCAATCGTAAAAGTACTTGCTTAAAACCTTCTCTATTGTATTTTTAAAAATATTTGTTATTACACGTATCTACGATTACAAATGTGTTTACCTTTTTAAAGTGGGCCAGCCAAATGACCAATATATGCGAAACATTTGGGTCGAATGTTAACTAACAACAACAATTCCTCTTTAATTTTCCAATATTTTTTCAACAATTGAATAGATCTTATGTAACAAAAAAGGTCCCAAAACACAAAGCAAAAAATGCCCCAATTTCAAAAATAAAAAAACTTCAGAAGTGAAAAATTTCCCCAAGAATCCAGGAAAACTTCCTTAAAATTGAACGACTTTTAAAGAGGAAGAAAAAATGGCCCCAAATTTACAATAAATAAAAGCCCTTAAATAATTTAAAATTATTTGATAAAAAAAATATCCACAAGGAAAGTTGAACCAAAATAATAATTAAAAATGACCCCATAATTTTACAGTGAAAACAACTACACGAAAAATAACGCAATTTTTTATATCTAAAATTGGTGCCTTTTTTAGTTTTCAAATTTAAAATACCTTGAAAATGGCCCTAATAAAATAACGCCCTTGAATGTTAATGCTAATAAAAAGAAAGCTTTAGAACGCAAAGCCGATTTTAAACATATGATAAGACTTTCCTTCAAAAAGTTCTTGTACAAATTCAAACTCTTGTTGCTTTAAGCTGCCGGCTTCGAGGACACCTTCGGCCGGCCAAAAAGGCAAAGGTACTTTTTTTAGCCGAGGCCAGTGTAAAAAAACCTCAAAGTTTTAAGTCTGTACTTAATGCTGAAGGCAATAGAAAAGCTGTAAGTTCGAATACACCAGAGTTGTAACATTTTTGCTCGGGTTGGCGGCCATCTTTCTAAAACCCTATTTAGATGAAGCCTTAAGTAGTGTATTTGATAGAAAAGTATTTTTTTCCAGGCATGAAAATTTATTAAACCTCTTTGAAATAAGTCATGTTTTTTAAACCTTGCTTCATTGATGCAAGAACGTTAGGCCATTTAGAACTTTGGCCCATTTTTTGCTCGATTTTAATTTTCACATAATTTTTATTTTATTTTCTTACTTGGGGACATTTTTGCTTCCCATTTAAAGTCCTTCCTTTTTTTGGGCCTTGCTTCTATTTTTAGGGCAATTTTATGTTTCTAAAAAGAAATTAATTTTTTTCTTAAATTGGGGCCATTTTTTATTCTACCATTTCTCATAGTACCAAAAAGTTAAAAAATAAAAAAATGTCCCAAAAACAAAGGAAAAAATTTCCCAAAATTTTCGTATCAAATTTTGGATTGATTTTTCGTTTTCACTGAGGAGCCATTTTTCGAGGAGCCATATAAATTATATTGATACTTTTTTTTGCCTAAGTTCAAGTATTGTCCTCGGCAACATTATAATAAAAAAAAACTAAGGAAAAACCTACTTTCAAACTTACAACTATAGGTTAGATTAGATTGAAATGACTGGCTGACTTAATATTTACACACATGAAAAAACTAAGGTCCCGTGATTCCAGTAAACCTAATTTAATGTAATTATTTCAGGCCTCTTAGACCTCTTTTGGCAGATGCCAGCCCTCTGATCTTAGTGATCCCATATATTTTCTCGGGGTCTTGCCAGGGACCGCACGAGTGGCTGCCAGTAATTGTGCATTTTCATCCGTTTTTAAAATTTATAGCCTTACCAGATTGAAAAAAGTGACCAAGTAACAACACCATGTTTAGACCTATAAAAGAATGAATCGTTGTGCTAAACTTAAAAAAAAGAACGATCTGTATTATTTTCGGAAACGGTCGTCCCATATTATACACTTAAAAGCCACCTGTCATCTTTAGGTTTTGATGATCGTATAATGTTCACTAGATTTAGAGATAAATAACCTCTAAGGAACCCCCTTATGATCTTGACAAATTAAAATCCTATTACAAGGTTGACAGTATTATCTCAATTGTTGACATCTTTAGAGATTTCGCAGCATTTCCCGGAAAACCATAACTATTTTTACAGATTCTTTTAAAGCATGGCTCAAGACCAGAAAAAGTCCTTGGGGGCCACCTGATTCCAGAGGTAACAAGAACAGACTCTGGTCCAATACCAGTAGGCTCTATGTAACCTGGAGTCACCACTATCTTTATGTTTAATAAAAATATAAAGTACGATTTTGTGTTTTGTTGAAATTAACATAAATAAAAATTTCAAATAATGTGTCTTTATTTGTTTAAAATGGAAAAAAATTTTTATCTTATATTTCACATTTGCAAATAGTTATTAAAATTTTTAAATTCTGCGTTAAATCATCAAAAATATTTTAAGTTTAGTTTTTCCAAAAGGACGCTATGAATTAGTATATTCTGTTACTGGCAATACCGTCCCCGATATTGATTAACCAAATGCAACTGTAATAGCATTCGTACCAGCATAAGATCATTATTAATTATAGTGGCGCTTAAGTTGGCAGCGGCTTAGCGCCAACTGGTGTCGCTGGATAATGTGTGTAAAAACCAAGTCAAAATTGAATCTGCAAGTTATAACTGTTTCTTCAGGTTGATGATGATGATGAACATCTGTTGCAACAAACAACATCATTTTCAAAAAGCTAGCGGAATTCGATGTTCTCTTTAAAAAAATTAAAATCTCTTAATCCAGCAAAAATAAACTCAGATTAATCACAATCGACGAAATGATTTTTTTATAATAAATTCTCATATTTTTATTAAGAAAAACTGTTTTCCCTCTGCTAACGAGCAAATTAATAAATAAATTAAAATAATCTCTTCCTGGACAGCCCAGTTACTCATTGTTGCATTTAAAGTTTTTTTTTGCTTTGGTTTATTATTGGTTAAAACTTGCCTAAAATATTAAGTTAGATCAAGTTAAGAAATTTTTAAGCTAAAACTATCTGCCTAAATGTTAGATAAGAAATAACTCATTATCTATCAACTGCTAAGTAATACAGACGGTATGTAATAGTAGTTGAAAAGTAAGGAATTTGTAATGCCTAATCGCTTCCAAGTTTTTGCTGGGCCAAAAGTAAACTGCTTTTACTCAAGCACTTAAGCAAAAAAGTAAAAAATACAAATTGTCTGATTGAAAGCAAACGTCATGCCTTCAATTACCTCTACTTAGTTATAAAAAAGTAACAAAAATAACCGCATACATACTTAAATAGATCAAATAATAGAAGTAATACTTGAATAAGTACATAGATACCTACTGCAATTGAAAAAAAATCTAAAACCGAAAAGAAGTTAAATGAACAGACAATATTACGACCACCCGCGTGATTTTAAATATAGAAAAATAAACCAACCAACATTCATGGCTAAAATGTTTAACAAAAAATTTGGTTTAAAAAAATACTTAAAAAAAATACTAAAAAACCTAACAAGAAAAAGAAAAGGTTTAAGAAAAAATAAATAAATAAACGAAGAAGAAAAACCACCATATTGGCCTTTAGCAGAGCAGCAGCAATGAACAGAACATCCTTCAAATTAATCCCAACCATATCAACAGCCATTTGAAATTGGGCTTTAAAAGTATTTGTGGAGGCATAATGGAGTAAAAGGTTAACAATTCTTAAGATCCTCATACGAATAAAAATGTTTAAATAAAGAATAAAACCAAAATAAAAAAATAAAGAATTTTTATTGGTCGAAACTAAAGTGGTCTTTAAAACAAATACAAAATAAAAAATATTTTTTATATGAGAAAAAAATGTCTGTCACTTTCTGTCTCAAAGAACCCACTTAAAGTGTCGATGTTTCGATGGTGCATTTATTGGAATGTGCATTTAAGCATTAATTTTCCTTAAATATTTTTTTCCAAATGATAATGAAGAGAAAAAAAAAAAAACATTAAAAACAAATCGAAAAGTCACGATTTTATTGTCACGGCAAAGAATGTTGGGCCAACAATTAACAACAACAGCAGTGCCAACAACATAAACTTTTAAGTTAAATTAAATGCTCAAACAACAAAAACAACAATATATAATAGAAAAAAAAACACCTGTTAATGTATGTAAGCGCCGGGTAATTTATTATTATTGTTATTGCTGTTGTTGTTGTTGTTGTTGCTACGTACATTAAGCAAGAGTTAGGCCTACATACTTACATTACATACATAAGATCACGTTTTTTAAGTTAAAACCCTAAAAAACTTAAAATGTTTTAAGAAAAAAACTTTTTGAAATGCTTTAAAATACAAACTTATCAAAGCATTTTAAGCCACACACATACACACACTCATACCCAATTTGAAGTATATGAATTCGTAAGCTGCACACAGAAAAAACTGAGTTGTAGAATCAGTAACAAATTTCCGAGAATCAGTAAATATTTTGTCTGGCTGAGGACCTACAACGAAAGTTGTAAATTTAGACAAACAATTTTGCAAGAATTTTAGTTTCTGTTAAAAAATTTTGCTGAGCTGGTTAAATATTTTATTTGTCTAGGCGAAAATTTTGTTTGATTTAAAAATCAAATAAAAATAATATTAGAGACTATTAAATAAATTGACTAAAAAAATAAATTATTTTGAACAAGAATTTGTTTGAAAAATTTTTTTTGTATTTTTTTGTGTGCATACGAAGTTGGCCACACATGCATTCAAGTGCCCATATGCATGTTCACAGACATGCGCTTATTGCGTCTGTGCAACTAACAATCTCAAATAATCATTATAGTAAATGCCCTACCGATGTTTAGAAGTAATGAATAGTGCCAATAACTTTAGTTTAAATTTGTAACCTTTCTTCTAGTACAAGTTCCAAAATTAAAAGTAGGAATTGTGTCTGTGGAGTATATAAATACATATTAATATAAATACGATCGTATATTATCTTTGGAGGTCTTATAAAAAAAGGAAGTCAATTAAGCCCCATTTTTTAAGCTTCCTGATGTAATACGACGCATAAGGTATAGCAAAATTTATCGAAAAATTAATTATTATTACCCATCACGTTTTAACCCAAATTTAGTTTTTTGTGCTCACAGGTATGTATAAGTATTTGTGCCTATAACGCTCCAAAATAAGAGTCAAACACTCACCCGTAAATGTAGATTTCGACTTAGAATCGCCTTCTAAGTCGACTTAATTATGTCCGTTTGTTAGTTTGGCCGGCGCTTATATTAAGGTTGCAATAACCTCAACACATGCTGTTTATTGCGTTGATGTTAGAAAAATAGGTTAGGGCTGAGAGATTTATGAAGAAGTGTTTGTGGTTATTTTATCGAAGGCAAAAATGTACCAAAAATTAAAAAAAAAACTTTTTGTTTACTAAGTTGACTTACGGTCTCTAAATGGGTTAATAATCCTTACCTAATTTAATATTTTTAGATTAAAAAATTGATTAAAAAAATTTGCAAAAAGGATTTTTTGCCTAATTACTTGATTTCAGACTCTATTAGGGTTAATAGTTTTCAATTCATATTTCTAAGCTTAAAATTTTAAAAAATTCAAAATTACCAAAAATGTGGAAAAAGTACTTTTTGTTTAATAAACTAACTAACTTATGACACATACATATATGGGCCAATAGTCCTTAATCTTGTGTTTCTAGATTCGTCCAATTCCGAGAAATTCAAAAGAGTATCAAAATTGTGGAAAAATTACTTTTTTTAATTATATAACTTACGATCTTTACATGGGAAAATAGTCCATAGTATCATATTTCTAGATTCATCCAATCTCAAGAAATACAAAAGAGTACCAAAAATGTGAAAAAAGTACTTTTTGCCCACTTAGCTGACTTACAACCTCAAAATATTTTTATAAAGGCTAAAAAATTTACCAAAAATGTGAAAAAACTACTTTTTGCCTTTACTTAGTACTTAGTACCTCTGATTTATAATCGTAAAAAGACAAAAATGTATTAAAAATGTAAAAAAGTACTTGTTCCTTATTTAGTTGAGTTACGACCTCTGCATGGGTTAATGGTCCTTAATTTAACAATTCTAGGAACACAATCGTAAAAAAGGAAAAAAAGTGCCAAAAAAGTAAAAAAAAGTACTTTTTATGTCCTTAGATGACTTATGACTTAGTTGACTTCTGGTGTCTATATCGGACATTACCCTTAGCTTCATATTTCTAGATTCCTAATCGTAAAAAGGCAAAATGTATCAAAAATTAAAGAAGTACTTATTCCCCACTTATTTGACATACGACCTCTACATTAGTCAAAATTCCTTCCCTTCATATATCTGGACTCAATATATAAAAAGAGTATCATAAATCTGGGAAAGTACATTTTGCCAAATGAGTTGATTTTCGACCTCTGTATCGGCCAGTAATCGTTAATTTTTTATAAAGTGACATATGAAATAATTTATGACTAAATAGCTGACTTTCTACCTCTATATGGGACAATAGCCTTTAGTTTTATATTTAACAACTTATAGTCTTAAAAATGCAAAAAAGTACCCAAAACTGATTCACATTTTTTTAAGACCCGTTAAACGCCATTTTTGTGTTTTTTAATTGGTTTAAAAGTAAAAAAAATTTTTCAAAAAATAATCCATAATATAATTTTGACCCTTCTTTTATCAATTATAAGCAAAGTTACAAAAAAAGGACAAAAGTGTTTTTTTTTTATTTTTTCGAGACATGCCAAGCGCATGCCTTAGCAGTACCCAAATAATGCTTTTACCCGTTAGTGTCCAAAAATGCAAAAAAATGCCAAGCACAGGCTAATTTATTTTTTTTGGGTGGAATACGATACCTTTTAAGTTTTATTTATATCGTTTGTCTTTTAAACTACACACAACTCACAGGTTTTTACATATTTGGCCCGTTTTTGACTGATGCAGTTCAAGTTTTAAATCTTTAGCTTTACGCCCCCTTGGCTGTTTGATCATGAATGACTCAATCAGTTAGTTAATAAAGCTATTCGTCTATATAACTATTAAAATAGCTAAAACCAATACTTTTTATATAAACTAATCTTTTTGGGAACTTAGGAAGAACTCTTCATCCTGGTACATATTCTTAATCATGAAACTGGTATAACTTCCTGCAAAGTTACACTAAAGTGTTCAATTAAGTTACAGTAGGCACTCGTTATTTAGAACCACATATTTTTTTAATATTTGGAGAAAGGTTAAAAGAGGATCTCACAAAATGGACTTAGTTACACCGGTTTGTTGTTCGACAGCTGTTATTTTTTCAATGTTCATTGTTTTAAGTTGTGTTGAAATGTTAAAATTCAAAGCAATTTTATTATCTCGAGAAATATATTGCTTATACTTCTATGAGCAAAAATATTTTTTACTGTTGCACTACACAAAATATAAAAAGAAAAATACTTGCGTTCTTTATAATAAAAAATTATATTGATTTCATTTGGTTATAAATATTTATTTAAATAAACAAAATCCCTTAAATACATCACACAACGATTTTAAAAGGCATTTACATTATTAAAGGCAATTAATAAACCATAAAAGTTCTATAAGATTAATTTCCTTTTTGCCTCTCCTCTATCATTCCATTGCATTACACAGACTTTATAGTTGAAATAAAATCTAAATTTTATCATAATATTTCAAGACTTATTGTCTGGTTACTCCAAAAGTACAGGCAGACAAAATGACGATCAATCACTGAAAATTATACATAAAAACTTAAACAAAGAAAAAACTGAAACACAAGACTCTACAATAAAAAACGAAACCGAGAACATTAAAAGAAAAAATGGCATAAAATAAGGTTTAAAAAGAATTTAAAACGAACATGAAAAAAAAACTCAAAGGTTGTTTACATAAGAAACGATGTCAGAATACCTGGCTCCAAGAGACGCCACATAAGCTGGCTTCACATAAGATAAAAGAACAAAAAAACAACTTAAAATTCAAAAAGCAAAATCAAACAAAGACTCAGTTAAGAGTCGTCTTAAAGGCTGGACATTTGGAAACTGAAAGATATGCATAAGAATACATTACAGCAACAAAAAAAATTGTTGTTTGTTATTTTAACTGCAACTCCACCTACTTTTTGCGCTAATGGCCTTAAAGCAAAACTCAACCACAAAGCCAACGAAAATATTTTTGTGTTTAAATTTAAGACTTGAAATTGGAAGACAATAGATAGGGAAGTCGATTTACCCATGTCCGTAGGCTTGCCGTCCGTCTGTGTGTCTGTTGAAATCAAGTTTCTGGAGTCAATTAAAGTACTACTCACCAAGTATTGATGTCAAACCATCAGAAACATTCCTAAGATGACCGCTATTTAAAATCAGCGAGATAGGTTATTTACGGACTGCGGTTGCCCAGTTTTTTTGGATCAGAATGAGGAGTTGTAAAACTAAACGTGCTTTTTCATTTTAAAAAAATTTGTTTTTAATACATTTGCATTAATTTGGCTAAGCTCTGTTAGAAAAACTTGTATTTGCACAATATGTCTTCCTTTCTTATAAGAAAGTTTTGTTTAAAATTTATTTTTTGTTCGTTTTATCTTAATATTAATTAGAGAAAGTTTTCTTATCTTACACACGAGACGCTGCCAAGAGTGGCCCGCCCCGGAGCGCCCGTTTTGCCGAGAATATCGCCGCTGTAGTCGAGGATGTTGAGCTGTCGCCAGAAACATCGACCAGACGCCATGCCTCGCCACTAGCCATCAGCTGGTCGTCCCTAAGGCGGATTGTGGTCCAGTCCACCGAGCGCGTGTAACCCACTCCCAAGTCATCCTCAATCACAAGGTCACAGTGGATAATTTTTCGAACAATACCATAATTAGCGATGAGGCTCAGTTCCACCTTAGCGGGTAGTGGAACAAGCTAAACTATCTCTTCTTGGGCAGCGAGAATCTACGAGTGATGCTCGTTCAAGGTGATTACGTGGTGCACTGTTCACACTGGAGGGGTTAATAAGTGTTTGACCACAAGTGCCTAAGTCTACCTCCTAGTGGTATCAACCGGGCAACTGTCGGAATAATTGCCGAAAGGTTAACAGACATGGCTAAGAAGAAAACAATCTGTCTTGGGTAAAGGAATGATCAGTGCTTCACTGGTCTGGCTTGAGGCAGGTTGTCTTTGTTGCGCTGTGCCATGTACATCACCGTATAGTGGCACAGCAATACAGGGTTAAAAGGGCACCAATACCTTAACTGTGTTAAATAGAAATTGGTAGGAATTATACGGAAGTAGATTACCGAGGCTGACCAGAGTCCTATCTGGTACCACGGGAATCAGTTGGCCCCATGTGCTTATCAGTGCATGAATTGATTGATGGTGAGGTCTCCTTCGGGAGTTCACGTGGTGGCTGTGGTTATCCCCAAGCAGGGCAACTGTAGAACGAAAGTTGATATACTGGGGTCCGTCCTGTACGGGCCCCAGAGTGACCGTGTAAGCGGTCTTATATGAACTTAAGGTTCAACAAGAAAAAGTTTCTGGTTTTGGCGGATATACCCAGGCACATGAGCAACTGTTGAAGTAGGCTATTGGCTGAAAAGGTGTAAGTATGTTTGGAAGTAGGTGAATAGGGAAACTAGCCACTGATGGGGATCCTAGGATCTAAAATAAGATCCCGTCAAACTAGTAGCAAATAAATGAGAAGGCCGGCATTGGCACTTCGAAGCATGTGCGTGACTCGGTCCTGACTGGCGGTGAGAAGATTATGAAGCATTGATGATGTCGGATATATTTGATCCTAATTTGAAAGAGTGAAATAATGGATCCTTTTAACAGAGCTGGGGGTCGCGTTCGTGTTGGGTGCGACTGAAAATCATAATCCTTCTTGCTTAAGGTTGGGTGCTGTTTCACAAGTGTCTGGAGAGGTGTCTTGTCGGCACGGATCTGTTTTGATGATGAAGAAGCGAGATCAAAAGTAGAAATGCAACAAAATCGGGTTTATATAGACCAACTCCTCATCAAGGGGTATGTTGTGGCTAAACAGAGTCATAACAGAGAATTGGTACCTGGGTGGTTTAGCCGAGCCATTCTGAGGGCGTTGGTGGACGCTTTGCATTCACCAGTGTTGAGAGCAGCGTGAGTTATTGCCACATAGCAGGTACCACGTAAAACCTTAATGTCTGTTCACACCGGTGGAGTCGTCGGGCTATTTTTTTTTAAAGAGGGCGCTGGCCAAATGACAACAGTGGACGGTTCGAGCTCGTTTTAGCGATTTACATTGGCCCCCAAGATCGCCAGATTTAACCGTTCCAGACTTATTTTTCTGTGGCTTTATGAAGTCCTGTGCTTACGTGAACAAGCCTTGGAAGCCCTCAAGTAGAACATTCGACATGATTGCGAGAATCTGTCTCGCCAAAGTGATGAAAAATGCTATAAAACGAGCCCGTATAGCAATCAATTGTGACGGTGCCCATTTGGCCGATATCATCCCGACTTGTCCAATAAAATTCCAAATGTTCAAGAAAACATAATCAAAAAACAGAATCGAAGTTTTTCATTTTGCAAAAAGAGAGCCAATCAATATAGGATGACTTCTTTTGGTCCACCTTGTACTACGTTAAGACTACATTTGCACAAAGAAATTTAAGGTTTCAGAACGAGAGGTGCAGAAGAGTAGACACTTCTTTGTTTTATGAAAAAACTTTTATCATGTTAATTTTGTCTATCAAACATATTGTAAAAAAGATTTTACGAAACTTTTAAGTAATAACACTAGGCAACAGCCATTTTGTTATTTGTTTCTAGCATACTTTTTCTCATGGATTTGGACCTACTGAACACGAAAATGAATTTTAAAAATTTTTCTGTCGATTGGTTTGCGAGATACAAATTTTTTAATTTTTTTTTTTTAATTTTTGGAGGTACACTTACTATTTTGAGCATATCTTTAGTCTTCTTTGACCTATTTTATCCTACTACTACTCAAATTAAAGACAATTGAGCCGTCTACAACTTATTCTCAGAAAATTTTCAAATCGGGTTAGTAGTTTTGATGTTGGCGGCTTAAAAAGGTTAAAAAACTGGGTTTTTTTAGTAAAAATGTGGCTGAAAAATTCATATAAAAATTCATATAAAATATAAAACGCGATGTTAACAGCGATTTTAATTTTTTTACGTATAGCTGACACTTTTCCAAAGAAAATAAGCCCTTACTTAACAAAATCTGATGACAAATGGCCGACTTATTATTTTTTTGGTAAACGACCGAAATTCCGCTATTTTACGATTTTTTGATTTTCATTATTTGCACAGCTTACCTACCCAACGCAAACGAATAAATACATTTGAACTTAATTTAAAATAAACAAATTAGTCTTCGTATATTATTTTTTAATTTATTTGAGTAAAAACAAAGATATAAGTGTACATTTTATGCCATGTGGAAAAACTGCTGACTTCTTCTTTGTTTTTTGTATTCGCTGCAATCGGTCTCACGTATTAGGGTCCAAATATAGTCACCCATCATAGCCGTGTCATAGATGCCCTGATAGCGTCGTTCCATAGCCTTCAATTCCTGATGAAAGCGCTCGCCGTGTTCGTCGCTCACGTCTCCTAAATTCTCAGGGAAAAAATCCAAATGAGAATGCAGAAAGTGTATTTTAAGTGACATGTGCACTCCCATGGCTTCATAGTTCTTTACCAGATCCTCAACTATGTCCTTATAATTCGGGCTTTTGTTGTTTCCTAAAAAGTTTTCCACAACAAGCCTGAAGGAATTCCATGATGCGGCTTCGATGGGTGATAACAGCTTTGGGAATTTTTCATCTTTCAAAATTTTTTTTATCTCGGGTCCTGCGAAGACTCCTTCTTTAATTTTTGCCAGCGAAAGGTAAGGGAAAATTGACCGTAAATAGGCAAAAGCTTCACCTTCTTTGTCTAATTTTTTGGTAAAATTTTTAATCAAACCCAATTTTATGTGCAGCGGCGGAAGTATTATATTTTCACGGTTCTCTATTAGTGGTTTGCGCTGAACATTCGCTTCTCCAACTACAGGTTTCGTTCGTACCGGCCATTTTTTTTTTATATAATGCTGATCATCAGCGCGGCTATTCCAAAGGCACAGAAAACAGCAATGTCGCGTATAGCCTCCTTGGAGTCCACACAGAATGGCCACAACTTTAAGGTCGGCGCATATTTTCCAATTGTATTTCCTATACTCTATGCATTTCAGCAAAATGTCCATAGTTTCATAGTTCTCCTTTGAATGAACCGCATGAGCAATAGGAACAGATGGCTTTTCATTCCCATTATGTAAGAGAACTGCCTTCAAGCTCTCTTTGTTGCTGTCAATAAACAACCTCCATTCGTTGGGGTTGTGAATTTGGTGAAGCTCTTGGAACAAGCCTGAAATGTCGCTGCAAAAACATATTTGGTCTTTCTTTGTATAAAATTTTGCATACTCCTTGTGACGGTTTCTGTACGCTGTTACTTTCACTTCTGAAGCCACAAATCCACACTGTATCATCCGAGACGCAAAAAGTTCGGCTTTCTCCTTAGTGAGACCAAAATCGCGCACCCAATCGTTTAGTTCGGCCTGTGACAGTAATTTTCGCTTTGCACCCGGCTCAAATTCGCTTGCATTTGACTCGGACTCTTCTTCTGACGATTCTGCTTTTTGAAGAGATGCACCAGGGCACACTGGATATGGCACATCATGCGAATGTGGTACTGGAAGCGCAAACGATCCCACTTGAGCGTAGTTCCATTTAAAAAATCTTCCTACCCCACTGTTTGTGGTGAGGCAAAAATAACAGTCTGTGGAATGGCATAGCGGCTTTTTCCACATCATTGGTGTATCGAATTTCATATGGCGGCTAAAATTAAAATAAATTACTATATTCGCTATGTATAATGTGTTTAAATAAAAATTCTTACCTTCCGCCAGCTGCCCAGTTGGTTAAGATTATATAGCAAAGATCACACAGCGACTTAGGTGTCCATGGTTCTGTGATATTTGGTGAAATACCAAAATAATTCAAATAGTGCAATTGTACTGCTGGAGTAAACTTGTGTGCGTGATTTTTTTTTATAAACTGGCCACAAACATTGCAGAAATTGTCTGGATCGTTCAAACACTCGAACACACGTAGTCTTTTACTCATTGTCTTCCTTGCGTTTTCTAAATATTAACTTCTTTACACTTTCACAGACAGTTTTGAAATGCAATTGATAACCGTGTCTCCTTATGTTTAAATATGTATGAGCATGTAGTGCTGTAAATAAATTAAAAAATAATATACGAAGACTAATTTGTTTATTTTAAATTAAGTTCAAATGTATTTATTCGTTTGCGTTGGGTAGGTAAGCTGTGCAAATAATGAAAATCAAAAAATCGTAAAATAGCGGAATTTCGGTCGTTTACCAAAAAAATAATAAGTCGGCCATTTGTCATCAGATTTTGTTAAGTAAGGGCTTATTTTCTTTGGAAAAGTGTCAGCTATACGTAAAAAAATTAAAATCGCTGTTAACATCGCGTTTTATATTTTATATGAATTTTTATATGAATTTTTCAGCCACATTTTTACTAAAAAAACCCAGTTTTTTAACCTTTTTAAGCCGCCAACATCAAAACTACTAACCCGATTTGAAAATTTTCTGAGAATAAGTTGTAGACGGCTCAATTGTCTTTAATTTGAGTAGTAGTAGGATAAAATAGGTCAAAGAAGACTAAAGATATGCTCAAAATAGTAAGTGTACCTCCAAAAATTAAAAAAAAAAAATTAAAAAATTTGTATCTCGCAAACCAATCGACAGAAAAATTTTTAAAATTCATTTTCGTGTTCAGTAGGTCCAAATCCATGAGAAAAAGTATGCTAGAAACAAATAACAGACAAAAGTTTGTTATTTGTGACCTAGTGTAATAGATCAAATTCTTAAAGTAAACGTCACGTGGGTATCATCCAATGTGTATCCTTTCAATGAAAATAATTGATGTCTTTTATAAAAGGAAACTAAAGTTGTGGGGCTTACAAAAGAAAGAAACAAATAGATTAGGACTAAACAGAAAAAATTGCTCAAGTACCCTTGTGGACATCTTCTCTCCATTGCCTATATTCTAGACATCTGATTCCTGTGCTGAGCCCAATGATATTGTCCAAAATTTATTTAAATTTGGTTTTAAGATTGAGTTAAATTTTTTTGGATAAAAAATTTAAAATAAAAAATTTTAAAAATATCGAGTTATTAATTCAATAAGAACCAATCTTAATAAGAAAAGCATTAATTTATCGTGTTTTTTCTCTTTTTTTCAGTTCATTAATAATTTCAAAAGGTAAGTGATTGTTTTAACTAACTTTTTACAATATTTACAATTTATTTACACAATCACTTCCAGTAATAAATTTAAAACAATTTTAGCTGTTGAAAATCTCTAATTTTACTAAAACAGTTGTAAATCTTAAGTACTTAAAAACAAACAGCTTAAAAGGCTCTATTAAACACGGTGTTTGCATTTTAAATTTAACAGCACAAAACATTTAAACACTAAAATAAGAAAAAAAATCTTTCAAGAAATAACAACAGAAATAAATAAATGAGGCGCCAATATTTGATCAATGCATCAAAAAAAAGAGTTATAAGAACTCAATACCAAAAAGGTAAAAGAAATGGTCTTAAAGCACATGTACATATGTACATGGAAATGTATGTATGTATGTACACATGTATGCATATCTGTGTATATGGAAAATTGTCTGTCAAGTCAGTGGTAAATCAAAACTACCAAAAAAACGATTGAAATTTCAATAATTTTCTTTGAGACTTAACAACAAAATTGACTTTGAAGAAAACAGGCCAAACTCCCAGCCATACATACAGAGGCACTTACACTGTTTATATTTTTGAAGTGAAATGATGTGATTTGACTGACTGTTTAAGGAACTGACTGACTGCATGAGTGAGTGAGTAAGTGGGTAAATGCATGAATGACTGGCTTGTCATTAAAGTAGTAGTGGTGGTACGGTAGTGTTTATTGTTGTTTTTCTTCTCATATTTATTTTTATTTGTTGGTACATTAGTGATGACGGTTGGTGATGGTGGTCCACTTAAAACAAATTTTGACTAATTTGCCGCATCAGATTTCCAACTAATTTGACCAGAAAAAAAAATAAAAAAATACAAAAACCATTAAAACAAAATACAAACGAAATAACAGACTAATGTAGTGGAAAATAAGCCACACAAAAGAGGATCCTGTTTAAACTAAAAAGGAAAGAAATTAAATACTGGAATAGAAAAGATAATTTAAGCTATAAAAAAAGGAGCAAATGAAAACAAAAACCATTTGAAAACAAATAAGAGCGCTATATTCGGATGTGCCGAATCTTAAATACCCTTTTGAAACCCCGTATTTTTTTTATCAATATTTTTTATTTAAGAAATATCTTTCATTTTTAAATGGGTGTGGGCTTCACATTTTGAACCTCTTAGGGTGTATGCAGGAAAGTTTTACCCTAATTCTTTTTTAAATTTTATATGGCAACCCCCGTAGGGGCTGGAGATACGCGTTAAGTATGTTTCAGGAAATTGTGTGCAATGAAAAATGAGTTGGGGTCAGTCCTTCATTTGACCTATCCACAGGCACCTTAGAAGGGGGGATTAATTAAAATTTCCCAAACTTTTTATGGTATGTTCGAGAGGAAAATTAATGGGGATCGGTCGTACGCTTTATTTTTCTTAGGCCAAGTCTGGGAAAGTTATTTGCGTTTTTACATAATTTTTTGAAAATCTTGTATGGCAACCCCCTTAGGAGATGGAGACAGGGCGTAAGTATAATTTAGGAATATGTTGGAGAGAGAATACTATAGAGGTTTGTGATATATTTTATTCCTCTAAGGGCGACTCCGGGGAAGTTATAGGGGTTTTTATCCTTTTTTTTTTAAATTTTGTCTGGTAACCCTGTAAGGGGCTTGAGATAGGGGTAAGTATTTCCGCAATAATGTTTGGTAACAAATATTTATTGGGGTTGGTCTTACGTTAGACCTTTGTAGAAGCACCCTGGAACCTGTGGGAGCGATTAAAAAAAATAAACTTTGTATGGCAACCCTGTTAAGTGGCAGATAAAGTATATAAGTATGTTCCACAAAAATGTTTGTGAGGAAAAATTATTGGAATCGGTCTTCTATTGCACCCGTGTAGGGGCGATTCCGATGCAGCTGTAGAGGGTTTTATGTACAAATTTTAGAGAAATTAACAGAGGCAGTTCTAGTTTTTGGCTTTCATTTCGATCAGTTGTCGGGAGATTTTGCTGGATTTCAAAAGCAATTTTTTGCTACTAATTCTGATAGTTTGATACCACTCACGGGTCTTTGCAACTTAGTGGAGCTTAAAAAAGTTGATTTCAACCATTACACAGAGAGACGGACAAATGGGCAGACGGACAGAGGGGCAGCGGTAAGTTGACTTCCCTATCTTTAAGAGTATAGAACATATATACTTGATAAGGTAGCAGATGAATATTAAAAAAAATTACTAACGGAATAACAAACTTATATATACCCTTATCACTTATGTGAAGGGTATAAAAATACGGTCAGTTGTGTGAAATGAAAAAGGACTTAATAGTTTTTTTTCTAAAGTAGGGCACGTCATCCACAACAATTGAAAAATTAAAATGTGGTTGAAATTGATGTTCAACCGGAAGCAATAAGGTATAAATTTCTTAGGAAATATGAGCTATAATTAGTACTGATCTTTTTTAATGTTCCTTAGTAATGCTTATAACAGCGATAATCCTGATTAATTTAAATAGCCCAAGGACTTGCATACAAAAAGGTCTTGCATATGAAAAAAATTAACTTAAATTAAGTTTAAAAAAATTATATATTTAATTATTCCGTAGAGGAAGAGCATTGTTATTTCGTGCAGTTACATCATAATTTTTAAAAGTAAAACAGCGATGGTTTTTAATGGTATTTTATTAGGATCACAATAAATTCGTAACGTAACAACTTTTTTATTAACCCCACACTTATACCTGAATTTGAATTTTTAATTATGCCGATCGACACAGAGTCACTTTTTTTGTTGTCCCAGGCATTCCCGTCCACTCTTCCGTCTAACTGGTCGCATTTAAAAGATATTTTAATTCAATTTGGCACAATAACGTTTTACAGTATAGCAACTAAACCAACTGAAACCAGCGACGTAAAAACAAATGACATCGCAAAGAAGAGAACACAGATTATTTTTGTCTACTGGTTTGGTCCTTTGTGTTACCTGTAACGTAAGGGTGAAAGAGTGGAAAAAGAAAAGAGCTAAAATGTAGAGAAAGCTTAGAAAGCAAAAAGTCTAGGATGAAGCACACTAACCAGGGTCTCTGGTAGGAATCGAATCTGCGACCCCCGAACTAGCCGACTTGCGCACTTTTTTCTTGGTCTACCAGGGCATTAATAACACGAATTGTGGTACAGAGTATAATATGATCTGACATAACCGACTACAACTTTCCGAGATGTTGAAATTCTCGATGTATTTTTTACTTTTTCCAGGTTTTAGGTAGTTTCACCTCAACTTGGATTTACATTATTTTTAAATGCAAAATATTACTATGAATGTTAGCCAACTTTATCTCTAGGGACCGTACACTAATCCGAGTTTACATGAACACAATACAAGTACCAACAAAAACACAAAAAGTAAGAACAGAACACAGGTTAATACTGCATGATTTGAAAAATAATGCGCACATTACAAAACCACTTACATTTATAATCGCAAAAATCAGCTTCTCCTGCTAGTTATCACTGATTAATATTAAGTATAATATTTTATAAAGCCCTAAAGTGAGCGTGCAGTAAGCAGTAACATACCATTCAGAGGGTAAGAGAAAAGGGTCTCAGACAGAAGTGTCTTACAAGCGTTAAACCTACAAATTGTTAATTGTCGCAATACCTACATAAGCTCGGAGTATTATCGTCCCATTTGCTGCTGTTGTGCCCGTGAGAGAATCGCTTATTTACCACATATCTGAGCTTCAGATAAAAAGCAGGTAACAATCTTTTATACTCTGTCCAGGCCGCAAAAGTCTGGAAAACTTACAATCAGCAATCTCGCTTCAGGCTTTCCCCGCTAATAACTCACACCCTAACTTAAAACCATGGCCATTGCGAACACCCCTCCCTCGCGAGCTCATTGGCAATGTTCTAAGATGTTATTCACAACACACATGGGTAAATAACATCTGGGCTAGGTGGCTTGTATGGCTAAAGAGTACTAACTGTCTTTCTAATGCTATAGAACATTTTTAAATCATTTACTACTTCTATACTACGAACTGACATCCGGAGACTTATGGGTATATTCCCAGATAGCTCCTTTACACTTGATTCCCCTCATCGGGGAAATAAGTTTCTAGCAATAGCTTTAAGGTCTCACAGCAAGACACTGCTAACGAGCCATCTGTAGGTTCACTAGATTTTGTGGATAGTATTCTCAATCATCTTGAAATTTCGCTAACGTGATTCCTTTTCGCCTCTCTGAGATGTCCTTTACAGGCGTCCCTCGTACCTTTTCCTGCCGGTATTCTTCCCAGCCCCGATCTTTGATACACCAGCCTGACTGTTTTCTACACCAGGATACGCCTGCTCAGAGTTTTACCTCATCGATGCTGCAAACCGAATAACTATTGTCTATGCTTTTTTATTTGAAATTTTGCATAGTCTCGTATTTTCTATCTTTGATAAAAAATCCGAAATAAAGTTCAAGTAATCCTTAACCTTCGGGTTCTTAAAGAGAAAAAAACCTGTAACGGCTTAACATTTTCTACAAATTTGTTTCTTTCGTATTAGGAACGCCAAAATCTCTGATTTAATTTTGTATAGTTTGAGATGATGTTAGGCTTTTATGTATATTCCGTATCCACAGAGCGGAAAACCGCATTCAAAAAGTACCGAAATCAACACATTCCTTTGCCAAAAGTAAGCTACACAATATGGATCTTTATTTGGCAGCAAATGGTGTCAATTTGCTTGGAACGCGGGGTTCCTATTCCGACAGACGTTCCTTATTGGACAACAGAGCGTTCTTTATTTAAGAACAGGGCGTTTTTGATTTGACTTTATTAAGTTATTATTTAAGAACGGATGTTCTTGAAAAACTGCGAACAATTTGTTCCTAAATAAACACTAGCGGGCTTTCTTTTTGAATTCTTTTTTTTCCCTCTATATCGATTATGATGGCATCTCATGTTTTCTACTTAAAACCCTGATGTTTTGCAAACAATATAATACTGTTAGTGCCGTAGGGCATTCATATACCTTAAGGACGCACTGTTAATTGTTTTTTCTTTTATACTAATCTACAAGAAAATTTCTGCGTTTTTTACTCAAAAACCTTAAAAAATGTTCGAACAAAATTTAATCCACTCAAAAGCAACGCCCCTTTCCTCTGGCCACTTAAATATAACAACAACGGCAGCAACAACAAAATATTTTTGGATAAAGATCAGTAGCAGCATGATAATGATGCAGCTAAAACGCCCCACTGTACCGAACAAAAAGAATTTTTTATTTTTTGTGTTGAAAACCGAAACGAAACAGAAATATGTATAAAAAATGTTTTTGAGAAACTAAAGTACCATTTGTTAAGGTTGTTTTTGTAAAAAAAAGAGCAATTAACATACAAAAGGATCCGCAGCATTATCACAACATCATCATTAAGATCAGCGTTTAATGTGTGGGCAGCATTTGTAGCCGCTGTAACTCGTATAATTCTTTTTATGTTTTTTTTTGTATACAAGAACACAGTCAATAATGGAGTGAAGTGGAGCGGTGCTCCTCCTGTACAAATTAAAAAACAGCCAATAAGCATGAATCATGTTGGAGGTAGAAGTGAGATAAAATGAAGTGGTCAAAAATACAAAGGAGAAATTGTTTTAAGAAAAGGTATACGAAAGCATCGAAAATAATATTTAACAAAAATCATTTTTGTTTTAAGATGATTGAAAAATTTGTTTACATAAATGCAATATCACTGCCTTCTTTATTAAGAGACTACGTGGCGTTTGTTAAATAAAATTAAGTTTAAAACAATTTTTAAATGTAATACGTATTTAGAAATTCTGTGCAGTAAGTTGGAACTACCAACAGTTTTCAAGGGATATGCTTAAATAAAATTAAGGGAAAAAATATATCTTAATATTGTTAAATATCGACCATTGAGTGGCCATTTTTTCGAGCTATTGGCTCAAAAAAAAGCTATTTATTAAAACAAAATTTAACACAATTCAAGCCATATTTATCTTAGGGTTTTTCTGTGTAAAATTTTTTTTTTTTTGTATAGAAAAAAAAAAACAACCTAAATATTATTCCTTTTATAGATTTTCCTTTGTTCCTTGCTATGACATTCTTGCAAATATTTAAAGTGATAACGATGGCGCTCAAGAAAGTGAATTTTCTTAAAGTTAAAAGCCGTCACCGGAAACATGGAAACATTGGTATCCCAGTGGTTCGAAAAACGTCAAGTACAGGATTAATTTTTTTTAGACATTCTCTCCTACCACTCTCTCCTTGTTCGTTAAAAGCACTTCATCTTTCTTAAACCACGTGCAGTAATAGCAGATATATAGTATATTCTAACCTAACCTCTTAGTTACCGTGTAAGGGTCCTAACCTGGCATAACCTGGAAGGAATAATATGAACCAATTTTTCCTATAATCTTCCATGTTTCTTCAATCTCGACATATGTATGTTCTATCAGTTCTAATATTTCTTCCTCCTCTCGTCTTCCACAATAGGCAGAAAGTTCTGCTCCTATCTTCTACTTGTCCCTCTATTATTTACAATATTATCCACTGCTTTTCTATAAATTTACAACGTTGCTGCAAGGCATACTGTCAAACATACTTACAGGTATCAAGCAAAAACATTAATTTGCGTTCTGCTTTTCAAAAATGTTAATGACTTTCTTTTGAAGTGTAACTTGAATTAGAAAAAGTATAAAACAGGTACTTTTCAACCGACTGTTGTCATATTAAACTCCATGCGCATACCTTTCATTAGTTGCAATCTGGAGGGCTAAAAAACATGTTTATTTGGTCTTTTCTCTTAAAACATGATCAAGGGGATCATGCCACATTAGTAGGGAGAAGATTTAATCAATAAAAATTAATTCTGTGTCCTGATTATAGGAGGATCCTGTCAATGCTGTACTCTGCTGCCTTGTCACTTACTTGGTACCACAAGTATATGCCCCATGTAAATTTAACATAAATGCTTCAAAGGTTGACTAGAGCATTATACATTTCCATGGGAGTCAGAAACCCTCCGTGTTTCATAGTCTGGTTGAGGGTTAGGACTCCTTTGGGAGTGCACTTGAAGGCTTTGGTTTTCCAAGAGTCTGGCACCTGAGAACGAAGATAATATATTGAGGCTTGTCTTGTTCGGGCTTACATGACCTTGAACGTTTCCAAGAACTCTATCACATGGCCCTCCTCGTGGATTGCGGCCTTGACAGCCCTATGTTCCTTCTAGGAATTTAATGGATTAAATATATATCACATGGCATTGAGAGTGAATAGGCTGGGATGGGGCTCTGAGCCTTTCATCGAAAATGTAGGCCTTTGCTGAAAGTTCACACAGTGGTGAGAGGTAAGTGGGTAATGGTTTCTGAAATGGCACTATACCATGTCCGAGGGTCTCATGTTCGTACTCAAATGCCTTTCCAGTTGGAGCATCTTTACTCATTCTTACAACATGACCTAGCCAACGTAAGCATTGAATTTTAATACGCCTAACCATATCAATGTCGGCAAGTATCTTATACAGCTTGTGGTTCATACGACACCGATATTCTCCGTCAATGCACTAATCTGCACACAAAGTTCTAGAAGGATTATTTTCTTTAAATACTGATTTAGCTGCTTTCGCAAACAAACAGGCTTCAGAGTCATATAGAAGCACGTGTAGCAACGGTGTATTAAAGAGAGTGAATTTTTTTTAACCTGTGATGAGTAGGTTTTACTTTTTTATTGCTTTCTTAGCCTAAAGTAGCATTTATTTGCTAATACTGTCCTTGTTTTCATCCCAAAACTCAAAACCTGCAAAAACAAAAGAAGGATATTCGGAGTCTGAAAAACGCGTTGGTTCCGCTAAACACTTAACTTTTATAAAACATTTCTATCTAGATGCTTAACACACCAAGAGGCGCTAGTCTTACCCATTTATATTACCCAGCAGCAATACCGCCGTGAGATGAAACCAGCATGGTATGTGCTCACGTATCACA
This sequence comes from Melanophora roralis, assembly GCA_963583895.1. NCBI lineage: Eukaryota > Metazoa > Arthropoda > Insecta > Diptera > Rhinophoridae > Melanophora > Melanophora roralis. The sequence goes on along the minus strand of OY757188.1, from coordinate 89,960,999 downwards.
TGTCTAAGCGGTTGGTGGCAGTCCCAACAGTAGAACTAAAGGCTTTGCCCCAATTAGTTAGACAATAAATGATCCTAAGGTATCTTCTTATTTAATAGATTTTTTTGTTATTTAATAGATTTTGTCCATTTTTATAAAAACTAACAACTCCTCCACAACAAATTTTAAATCGGAAAACTGATTAATGAAAAACAAACTTTGCGATTCAAAGTATTGCCTAAGCCTTGCTGCAGATTTGTTTAAGACATAAACTACAACTTAACCAAGAGATTTGCGAAAATTCTATTTTCAAATTCTTGCATACTTTACAAAAAGTATTTAAAATTTGTCACATCCTGTAATATAACATAATTTAACAAATGTAAAAAAACATTATTTTACAATGTTTTAAACCCATAAAAAATGTCCAAATATGTTTAATGGAAATCGTAAGTAGATTTCAAAATTCTAAGAAATTTTGTGAAGAAAAAAAACTAATTCATTGAAGAATTTGCTAAAGTCTCTTTACTATTTTAATGACAGCAGTTCTTCCTTAACTAATCTGAAGCAAAAAACATATAATTTTATTTACCTGAAAATTCAAAGAAGACCTCCCAGCAATTAAAAACCATACCACTGATACTGTTATCTACAATTTGAACTTCCTCTGACTTTAAACAGAAATCCTTAAAACTGCTAATGCTAAAAAATGTTGTAAAATGAATTTTCTACGAAACACTTTTACCCAAGTTGAATTTTTTTTTTTTGAAATTACACGAATTATTGAGCACGCAAATTCATTTATCATTCGTTCAAAATCTTTCTAGTTGTTTATTTTACTTTAATGCATTTAATCTAAGTTCAAAGAAAAGTACAAACCTTTTACTTAACAAAAATACATCAGGTCGATGTATAACAAATTGATATTTTTAAATCTAAAATAGATAGAGAGATCGTTGCAAATGGAAAAAAACCCATAAAACAACATTTGAAATAAATAGTTATCAAATGATGACCATTTGTAAGGTACCTCATGCTGTTAAAGTACTTGAGTTCACAGCATGTTTAAAGTACTCTAGAAAGGATGTTGATTTCTTTCCTTTTCATTTATTTATTTATTTAGCAATTGTACATCATTTTAACTAGAGGCGTCTGTAAATGAGTTTGATTGTTGCCGTCACACGACATTTGCACATTTTATACAACACAACCAACATCATGATCAAATACCGATCCCAAGAACGTGTCTCTTTCTACTACTTTCTTTAAGTGTATATAGTAAATGAGCTCTTAACCTTTGGTTAGATGGTATTGTTGTTAATAAAAAAATATAAAGAAAAACACCGGCGGCTGCTAAGGACGAATGTGTGGGCATCCTGCGTTTTAAGTCCTATACAGCAGTTGGTATTTCATTATTTTTGTTTAAATGATTTTATGTGAAATTTCAGCTTGTTTATCAAGCTGTTATTCTTTTGGGGGTTTAAGGAAAATTAAGTACTATGCATGTATGTCTGTCTGTCCGTTCTGTCCTTTGAACTTTATTTTGTTAGATTTTCCACCAGCGTCCTCATGTATCTATCAGATAATAGAACGTGCGTAAGCTCGCTATTAAAGTAAACCTGTTATTTTTAATTTATAGATCCTTTGGTTATAAGGACGCATGTTTTCATATGTTTTTTATTATTTGTTATTATTCAACAAGCTCTTCATGCCCTTTTTTTGATTTAAATAAAAGCTTTTGATTTGGTTAGAACTACCTGAAACTTTCATTTCATAAAAAATTATTAGATTATATTATTGATGTTAAGAACTTTAAAATCTTACTCAGAAAAGAGTTTTATAAGGTAATTAAATTTATTTCTAGTGTCGCTAAGCTTAAGTCTAAAAAAGGTCGTAATGTGTTGTGTACTTCTAGGATCATAAACACGTGATATGCTTAAATTTTATACATTCGTAAAAGACAATATTTGATTGTGGTTCAATGACTAGCTGAATTTATTTGTACAACAAACACTGCCTATTTTTCTTACAACCACTTTCGACATCCAAAAATGTTCAAGGAGCAAAAAAGTTCTAGTCAACCATTCAAAAGGACATTCCAAAAGTATTGTCTAGTTAAAGCTTTTCTCTTAAGTAAACCTTAAAATGGGTTCAATGGGCGTGGATTAAAACTTCCCATGTATATACACTATTGATAGTGAGAGCCCAGGATTTAAAAGAACCTACTGGTGTATATCCCAAGCTTAAGTAAGAAGACGCACAACATTGTCGTAAGGGTATTTCGGTGTCTGCATGATCGAATCATCTCTCTGCAGCTCCTCTAAAAATTCAGGTTTGAGCAACAACTAGAAAGATCTCAAAGAAGTCACCTCATTCAGAATGAAGCCTTAGGGCTTTATACCATTCTACTTTCTTACTTACTAAGATGGCTGCTACAGAACATTTGTTCTATTAGCGGAATTTAGAATTGATCTCCAAGCGCTTCGATCTTCTGCGCTTCTTCTCCCATTTCTGTCACCAAGTTTCGAGATGGGTTCTTTCACTTAATTCTTCCATCGGAGTTTCGGTCTTCCTCTTCTGCGTTATCCATCACCAGGCTCGTATTGAAATGACTTCCTACCTGGAGCATCTTTATTAATTCTCACAGCATGACCTAGCCACCGTAAGCGTTAAATTTTGATACGTATAACTATGTCAATGTCAGTAAACAGCTCATGCAGCTTACGGTTCATACGACACCGGTATTCTTCCTCAGCGCAGATTGGTCCATTGACTCTCCAAAGAATCTTCCTCTCGAAAACTCCAATCACTGCCTCATCTGCTTTCGGAAGAGCCCATACTTCAAAACCATAAATAAGCACGGGTAGTTTAGTGTCTTATAGATAGTGATTTTTGTTTGCCGGGAGGTGGCTTTACTTTTAAACTGCTAACTTAGTCCAAAGTAGCATTTATTGCCCAATATTGTTCAATATTAGCAGTTAACCAAATGCTTAGGATCTGAAACTCTACAAGTTGACATTGAAGCAAAAGCTTGACTTCTACGACTCCACATCATTTCAGTCTGAAAGGCTGCTTACAGTTACAGAACAGTCATAATCACCGAAAAGTGGCGACTTAAAATATTAAAACAACCAGAGGAAAACTGCTCTGACTAACACCATATATCAAATATCACTGGTGGCTTGGTTGGTTGCTTTACGTGGTACCAAGCAAGCTGTCAGGTAGGAGGCAGAATAACTGCGTTTTAGTATCACTATACCGCTCTTAAAACGTATCATCTCTTAGAATCCGTACGTGGAATAAGACTGGGGCGGGAAATATTTTAAGAGATAATATAACCTGCACCTTGAAACTCCATTAAAGTCACTTAGTTTATGACTGCCCTCTATGCCTTCATTTAGCTAGATTAGAACACTCCATTTCCTCCTTTCCCTGTTCACAACCCTGCGACAGGGATCATAAGAAGGGAGGCTTCTTCCGTTTTTATCCACCCATTAATACTGACATTGACTTTGTTACATCTCTTTGATAATGGCTTATCAGCTGAAACGTGCATTTGCAATCAAAATAAGGTCTCACTATCCTAAAAACTCCAAAGGTAGTCATATTATGCCACTCTCTCTTAGCTATTTTAAAATGGTTTTTGAAGATGCGGAGTAGTCGGTAGTTTTGCAGGTCGTATGGCCGTCTTTACCAAGTGACTCTAACTAAAGTAATACTAAATAGGTGACTGAGCCTTGATAACTCTTTCTTACATGGGCTGCCGTGGAACGATTTAGTTGTGTGAAAATTTGGTGAAATGAGTGCTTCCTGGCTATCAGTCATATAACAGGAGAGAATCGAAACCAAAAAAAAAATATTTAATCTGCGACATGAATGGCAAACTTAGTCTTCTCTACTATTCGTAGATTTTGAGAAGTTCTTGACATTATCAAGCAAACTGCAATATTGAAGGTATGACTCCAAAAAAAAATTCGAATCATCAGGATTATGGATGACGATTTTTAACTCTTAGCTTTTCATAAAGAAAGCCAAAGCGAACCATTTCACACAAAAACAGGGAATAAAACAAGAACACCCACTATAACCTCAATTATTTAGCGTCATGCTGGATGGCATTATAAGCTAATTCTATTCAGAAGGAAGAATAGGGATGTAGAGTCTTTTATGCCTACTTGGGGATTTTTATAACCTTAAACAAGCAAGCTACACAGAAAAAAATTTGTTGTAAATACAATTAAAGTTTTAATTAAAACTCAACCAACAATAGAATTTGTAAATACAACAATGTTATTTGTAAGTTGATTGTTGATAGCCAAGTCAACAAAATTATTGTCAAATTAACAACTCTTATTGTTATATTTCATAAAAATTTTTAACTACAGTCATCATTATATTAACAATGAAAATTGTTAACCGTAGAAATCTTTTTACAGCTGGAATGGAGAAGCTTACAAACATTCACACGAGAAAAGCTTAGAATAATTAAGGCATTTGCAAAGTCAACCCTGTTATGAAGCAATAAAGCATGCCTCATGTCAAACACTATTATAAAAAGCTACAAAAGCCTAATTAAAACCCCACAATAAAGCAAATAAATCGTAGAAAATAGCAACATCACAAGACAGGCAGTAGATTGGAGTCCTTAGGGCTCAAAAATCACAGACATCCAAAAAAATACCGCATTATATTCAAAGACTTTAAACAAAAAAATCATACTTGGGAAGACACAAAACCAAAGGCTTATAATCGAGTAGGATAGAAATTGTTTGTAGAAACCCAAAAGGGGTAGTGGCGAAACAAAGAAGGTGGTAGTTTAAAACTGTTATAACATTACATTATTGCTGTTAACTGTTTTAAAATATTAAACAAAGTTTTTTTTAATCAAAAACTGACTGAATTTGGCAAATATCAACTTCTTTGGGAATAACACAATGTTATTTTGAAGATTTTAGAACTGTCTGACAGATTGTCTATCTAATCAAAGGGATATGTGTATGTGCTTAGTTGATTGACCCCGATTATATATACCAATTTTTGCAAAACAATAAATTTTATTCGACTTTTTTCAACATATAGTTGTCCTTGACGTTGCATATGAGTTCTCTAAATGCATTGAGGGATGTTACGTTTAAAAAATAAAACAAAAACCGATGTATTCATTTCTTGTTTTCCCATAAAAACAATAAATTTGAAACTTTTTACTTAAAATCCTAATAGGCACGTGGTATTACTTTTCTTATTGTTTCTTTTATTAAAAATTTATTTGGAATCTTAAGAACAAAATAATTTATACAATAATACTCTGGCATATTAACTATAGTAATTCCTTTAATATCTGCAATGCCTCAACAAATAAAATATTGAAAAGAAATAATTCCTGTTGCTTTGAGCAACTGGCAGCTCATCTGTCAATACATTATTGTTTTAAGCTAGACAATTCTTTACTAAAGCCTTTTGTTTTTTTTCTATGTTTTTTGATAGACATCAAGTCAATGCATATAGGAACAAGAAAAAAAAATAAAAATAAAACAATAAGAGTTAACGAAACAGAAACTGTTTAATATTATGAGCCATTGTTTTTAAAATAAGTTATAGATGAAAATCCAGTTTAAAAATTATTCGTACTCTTAATACTGGTTATTGTCTTTGAATATGGGAAACGAGTATTGTTCAATTAAAACTTCTTAATTATTAGTTTTTTTATATTAAAAAAACAAGGTGTCTTGTTGTCTCAAAAATTACGGTTAGTGTGAGAATAATAAACTGATATTGCAGAAAAATAAATTAAAGGAGAAATGTTAGTAAGAAAAGTATTTAAAAGTATAATTTTTGCAAATAAAATAAGAAATGTGCGTTTATGTGCACAGTGGGACCGGTAAATAAGCTAGTGGTTAAAATGTATTGTTTTTTTTTTTTTTTTGTTTTAGGTTAGGTTAGGTTAGGTTAGGTTAAGCAAGGTTAGGTTAGGTTAGGTTATGTTAGGTTATGTTAGGTTAGGTTAGGTTAGGTTAGGTTAGGTTAGGTTAGGTTAGGTTAGGTTAGGTTAGGTTAGGTTAGGTTAGGTTAGGTTAGGTTAGGTTAGGTTAGGTTAGGTTAGGTTAGGTTAGGTTAGGTTAGTTTAGGTTAGGTTAGGTTAGGTTATGTTAGGTTAGGTTAGGTTAGGTTAGGTTAGGTTAGGTTAGGTTAGGTTAGGTTAGGTTAGGTTAGGTTAGGTTAGGTTAGGTTAGGATAGGTTAGGTTAGGTTAGGTTAGGTTAGGTTAGGTTAGGTTAGGTTAGGTTAGGTTAGGTTAGGTTAGGTTAGGTTAGGTTAGGTTAGGTTAGGTTAGGTTAGGTTAGGTTAGGTTAGGTTAGGTTAGGTTAGGTTAGTTTAGGTTAGGTTAGGTTAGGTTGGGTTATGTTAGGTTAGGATAGGATAGGATAGGTTAGGTTAGGTTAGGTTAGGTTAGGTTAGGTTAGGTTAGGTAAGGTTAGGTTAGGTTAGGTTAGGTTAGGTTAGGTTAGGTTAGGTTAGGTTAGGTTAGGTTAGGTTAGGTTAGGTTAGGTTAGGTTAGGTTAGGTTAGGTTAGGTTAGGTTAGGTTAGGTTAGGTTAGTTTAGGCTAGGTTAGGTTAGGTTAGGTTAGGTTAGGTTAGGTTAGGTTAGGTTAGGTTAGGTTAGGTAAGGTTAGGTTAGGTTTGATTAGGTTAGGTTAGGTTAGGTTAGGTTAGGTTAGGTTAGTTTAGTTTAGGCTAGGTTAGGTTAGGTTAGGTTAGGTTATGTTAGGTTAGGTTAGGTTAGGTTAGGTTAGGTTAGGTTAGGTTAGGTTAGGTTAGGTTAGGTTAGGTTAGGTTAGGTTAGGTTAGGTTAGGTTAGGTTAGGTTAGGTTAGGTTAGGTTATGTTAGGTTAGGTTTGGTAAGGTTAGGTTAGGTTATGTTAGGTTAGGATAGGATAGGTTAGGTTAGGTTAGGTTAGGTTAGGTTAGGTTAGGTTAGGTTAGGTTAGGTTAGGTTAGGTTAGGTTAGGTTAGGTTAGGTTAGGTTAGGTAAGGTTAGGTTAGGTTAGGTTAGGTTAGGTTAGGTAAGGTTAGGTTAGGTTAGGTTAAGTTAGGTTAGATTGGTTAGGTTAGGTTAGGTTTGGTTTGGTTAAAAAGGTAAACCTTGAAGAAAGATCGGTTGGTTGTGCGATCTTAGCAATGGAAAAGGAATTAAGAAAACAAATTTTATGCAAACAAATTTTTATTTTTATGAACTGGAAAAATTTACATGAAAAAAATTTGAAAAAATTTCTGTCAACGGGAAGACATTAAAAAACTAGAGTTATATTATCCAAATAAAGGCCATGTTAATTTGCAACGGAGAGTGCTGAAAAAGGATGCTAAAGGGCTAAAGAATATGTATGAATCGGACAGCCAGACGACACCAGACTTGGTGCCTAATGGGCTAATGACATATATCCCTGATGGTCATATAAGCAAGGAGTTACTTTAGTTGAAAGTACCTTATTGTCTTATCGCTTTTCAAAGTCACACATCAGCCAATTTTCCCATAGGGTTACCAATCCTCAATAGTGATTGAAACTGGTAGATGCTGGGGGACCTCTATCTGTAGGCAGGAATAATGACCCTTTAGCGGTGTAAGGTCACAAGTCTCTAGCAGTGGTGAAAACTTGTAACTCCTAGGGGGTATAATTTTTCTTTCTGTAGGAAGAAATGATGTGCATATCTTTAGCGGCGTGGGGTGGCAAGTGTCTGACAGTGGTCGAAACTGGTAGCTGCTAGGGGATGTCAAATCTGTGTCTGCGGGCATAAATTTTATGCCATTGAAAATTGACATATGTCTTTTAAAGTCCAACCGTTTACTATCAGCTAAAGAGCGAGTTCAGATTTTGCTAAAATAAAAGAGATTTTAAAATTCCTATTTTTTAATAATAATTTTCTTCGTCCTTTAAGAAGTTTGTAAAGATAAGCCTGTATTTTCTGTGAATGCTTCTTTCTTGTTTAAGTGTACTTTTATTAAACAAAAGATAATTTTTTATTTACGTAAAAAACTTTACTTTTGCTTACTTTTAAAAAATAAAATATTTTGTTTTTACCTTAAAAATACATATATTTTACCACTTTGAAAGAATAAACAAGATTTAAAGGCAATAACAATAATCATTAACGTCAAAATAAATTGCAGTTAAATTATACAATTAAAAACAATTGTATATACATACATATGAATTTAGTAAATATCTTAAAAAAAATAAAACGATGCCGCCGACATTTTGAAAAATTGTTAATTTATGAGAAAATTAAAAAAAATCTTAAAGAACCGAAAATTGAAGATTAAAGATCTTAAAAATTTACTGGCGCTAAAAGAGATACGTTTGAGGCAACATAAAAAACACTTGAAAAATCTAATAAAATTTAATGGCCGCAATAATTTCAATTATGATAGTGTGAATATTGAATAGTTTGCTTAGATCTAACAATCCATCGATCGTTTGCTCTCTTGATCAATTTCGTTTTTAAGAAAATTGTTAATTAAATAGAGTTGCAGAAGTTTAAACAAAAAAAAATATCAAAATAATAAAGCATATACCACACTCGTAGTATCATTAAATTTTATTACTAATTAGGTGTGAAATGCCCGGTATGTAGATGGAAAAGTTTCTGCTCCAAAATATTTTAAAATAAATTTAAATCTCTAAAAAGTCGATAAATACCAGTCTAGTGTTAATTGAAAATGCTTTGATGTTTGTAAATTATTTAAAAAAACGGAAAAGGTTTTAAATTAAATACTACACTAAATATGCAATTGTTAATGGAAATATTGGTACTAATTAAGACACAAAAACCATAACACATCAACATGATCAAAAGTTTAACTCTATAAGCAGAAAATCATTTAGGCATAAACAAGATCAAAATAGAAGTATTTGGACGAGATTTGCACACATCAGGTAAACTTGATCAGTTTTTGTTTAATTTTCTTTTAAACTTGCATTGACGTTCATACACGTTTTATCAAATCTTGTCGAAATACCAATAAGCAGCCAACTTCGATATAAAAAACTAAAGGTAAAAACTAACTTCACGAGTATGGTCAAGTATTTCCCACTTTTTTTCCAGCCCCTCTTTAAAGATTAAGACTTGACGAGTTGGACTTAATGTACTGAATCTTATATACCTTTTACATTGGCCTTTCGAAACTCCCAAACGTTTTTTATCCATTTTTTTATTTATTAAATATTCTTAATTTTTAAATAGAGGTCGGTGTCATATTTTAAACCTCTTCTTCAAGGGGTAAGTATATTGTAGAAAAATGTTTGCAAGGAAAAATGAGTTGGGGGGAGTCCTATATTTGACCTATCCACGGGCACCCTAGAAGCTGTAAGGTGGGATTTATTACAATTTATTTGTTTTGGAACCCCCTTAGATGATGGAGATAGGAAAATGTTTGGGAGTGAAAGCTAATGGGGGCTTGTAATACATTTTATTCCCCTAATGGTGTCTCCAGGAAAGCTGTAGGGGTCTTTACCCTAATTTTTTCAAATTTTTTGTGGCAACCCCGTTAAGAGATTATGATGGGGGTAAGTACATTGCACAATAATATTTAAAAGGAAAAATTAATTGGGGTCGGTCTTACATTTAACCTTTGTGGGAGTACCCTGGAAGCTGTGGGAGCAACTAAAAAATTTAAAAAAAACTTTGTATGGCAACCCTGTTAGGGGGCGAATATAGGGTGTAAGTATGTGTCACAAACATTTTTATAAAGATAAAGTAATGGGAGTCGGTTTTACATTGCATCCGTATAGGGGCAACTCCGAGGCAGTTGTAAAGGTTCTTATGTACAAATTTTAGAGAAAAAAACAGATGTTCTCGTGGTTGCTGGCTTATACCTCGGGCGATTTTTTCGTAGATATTTTTGATAATTTGACACCACCTACCGGTCTATGCGATTGATTTTAACCATAACACGGACAGATGGACATAGCTAAATCGACTTCACTATAAATAAGGAGCACGAAAATATATACATATTGGGGTCGCACATGGATATGAAAAAAATTGCAAATGGAAAGACAAACTTATACATATATACCCTTATATTTTATGTAAAGGGTATAATAACATATTAAATCGAAATAAAATAAAAAAAAATTGTTCGACATTCTCTTTAACATTTCAATTTGAAATGATTTTTCGAAAAAAGATCTCTGCATTTCCAAAGTCATAAAAATCTTTTATTCACACGTAGAAAAAGAAAAAAATGTTTCAAATAAAAAACATCATGCAACTTGTTTATGTCAATATAAATAACAACCAATAACCATTCCGATAATCATCAATACTCTTACGGTAATCGTCATCATAATCGTTACCACGATCATCAAAATCATCATTAGCACCCAAACAAACAGAAAAACAGAAGACAATTTAAACAACAAGAAAATAAACTCTTTACATACGAAACATTAAATCAACCTAAACAAATATTTATTTGAATATAATTTTCAAAACATCAAAATAAAGCAAATTTTACATTATACAGATGAAACAACAAAAGTACTTTTTCTATTAAGTAAAAAGTACTTCAATGCACTGTAGGCAGGGTAGCCAGAATCAAAGTGATAAATTATACAGGTGGGTTTACGTAAACGCTGACTTCGTAAAACCCGACAAAAAAGTCTGGAACGGTTAAATTGGGCGATCTTGCGGGCAAATGTAAATCGCCAAACCGAGAAATGAGACGGCTCGGTAACGCCGCCTTCAGAATATCAGTTGTGGCTCGCGCAGTGTATGGCGCTGCTCTATCTTGTTGATACCACATGTCCTGCAGTCCTAATTCGTGCAATTGCGGTAGAAAGAACTTGGCTAACATGTCCCCATAGCGCGCACCATCCACTGCTGTCGTTTGACAAGCGGCGTTCTCAAAAAAATGGTCCGATGACTCTTTCAGCCTGAACAGCGCACCATGCAGTCACATCGTAGTAGCTCCTCGTGCATCACTTGTTGATTTTCGGTGCGCCAGAAAAAAACTCTTGAACGTATTGGATTGCTAATAGTAATTCTCAATATGTTTATTAAGGTTATTATATAAAGGCAGAAAATATTCATGAGGTTTTTTAAGAATTTGGTTGAAGTTTACTGATGATTTGGTGTAAGAACAAATAAAATACATATAGACAAACTTAACCAACAACAAACCTTATTAGGAAACTTTTTATTATTTTTAAACACACATGAATTGAAATAGAAAAACTTAAGTTTAAATAGAATGAATGATTTTATAACAATTGTATGCTCTTCGCAGAGATCGGTACACACTGGAAAAATGCGCACACCAAGTACTAGTCCCTCAGAGGCACTAAGCCGTATGTTGTACCTGATTGCTATTAATCTCCGTATAATGGCCCTATCTGCTAGTATCGCAACAAGGCTCAAGGCATTAGGTTGTTGGAGATGAAGAACTTAATGCAAGATTATTTTCCTCAACCTAGGACCAACTGTCTGACTATGCTTCCCCTCATAAGGTTCTTACTAGACGTCTGCATGACTATATTCATTTAATTGCCTATACACAACAAAAACAATATTCATTCAAACATTTTTCATTCTATGGGAGATAAATAAAGTTAAGCCCGTAACAACACAAGAAAGAATGTATTGTGTGTTACACTCAATGATACAAGAAGAACACATTCATTTTACAGTTTTCGTTTTGATTGTGTATAAAACACACTTGAAAATACAAAAACATAGCAAAGTCTCATTACAGTTAGAGTTTTTATAAAAACATTCAGGTATTTTTTCGAGTTAATGAATGTTTAACAACAACAATAACGACAAATTTGCAAACACAAATGAATAATAATTTTTTACACCAATCATACAGCAATATTCACACATTCTATTCAGTATTTATTTATATGAATGTATGGGTAATATTTTGTTTTCGGTTGAAGTTGTTTTTTATTTGCTTTTGCTTGTGGGTTCATTTATTTAGTTTGTTTAACATTGAATGAAAAACACTATGTTGTTGAAAAACAAACGAATGTATTTAAACGGCATTTGGGTGTAGTCAAGCAGACCTCTAGTTCTTACTAAGGAGTTAAAGTCCTTTTTCTTAAGGAATTTAAAACCACATTAAACATTCTCCATGTTTTTAACCTTAAATCATACACAGGCACATATAAAATAACTAGCACGTGACCCGCTACTACGTCGCAGTTTTAGAAATTTATTAAGTGAAGGTGATGTTTTGTACCTTTATTTCTTAAAATATTATCTGCAAAACGCAATTTAAATGAAGTTTCTACCTTTATTGGTTAAGAAATTACAAAAAGTACTTAAAAGGACCAAAATGTAATTTGTACCCTTTCTTCTGTCCCCTAGGGTCCTAAGTTTTTAAAAAGTATAAAAAAATATTCATATTTTGTCAAGACTTGTAGAACGCAGTTTGAATCATGTTTCTTTCTTTATTGGTTCAGATGCTACAAAAAGTACGTAAAAAGTACCACTTTAAAAATTTGTACTCTTTTGTCTGCCCCTTAGGGTCTAGATTTTCAAAAAAGTTTAAAAAATATATTCATGTTTTGTCCTGACCTGTCGAACGCAAATTAAACTATGTTTTTACCTTTATTAGTTAAGAAGTTACAAAAAGTACCTAAAAATCACAAATATGTAATTTGTACCCTTTTTTGTGCCTAAGGGTCCAAAATTTTTAAAAAGTATAGAAAACATATTCTTATTTTATCAATACCTGTCGAACCCAATTTATATTACGTATTTATCTCTATTGGCTCAAAAGTTACAAAAAGTACCAATATAGAATTTTTTCCCATTTTTGAACCCTTTTTTACCCCTCAACGTCTAAATTTCAAAAAAGTGGCAAAAAAACGTATTCATATTTTTTTAGTATCTGTCGATTGCATTTTGAACTATGTCTGTACCTTTACTCGTTTAGAAGTTACAAAGTGGACCTGGGCACTATTAAAATTTACTTTTTACCCTTTTTTAGTCTTAAGGGTCTAAAATTTTGAAAAAAATGCCAGACACGGGTCTGCTTATTTTTAGAGTAAAATACGATCCTTTTAAAATTTTTTTTCTATCGTTTGTAGTTTAGGAGATATTTTCATATTTGGCCAATTTTAAGCCCCTTCGGGTTCGAATTTCCCGAAATCCCGTCTTAGTGGATCTGAACATAAGAAAAGGTACCCATAGTTCAAATTTCAGGTCTCTAGCTCTGCGCGTTTGGGCTGTGCGATGATGAATCAGTCAGTCAGAAACGTTATTCCTTTATATATATAGATTATAAACTGATCGTTACCATCAGCAATTTAGGAAATTGACACAGTCTTTTAAGTTAAACTCTAATGATTTAAATAAATCTCTATAGAGAGGAAGACAGAAAGTCTAGAAACATAAAATTTTATGATTTTATAAATAAAACATTGAAAAATATAGAAACAACAACTCAAACTCTATTTAATTTTGTTTTGAATTTAAAGAAAAAATATTTCTTTCTTGTGGCTGTGAAATGATATTGAATTTCTTTAAATAAATTGGTTGCACTCCTTCGTTATTTGCTCAAAAAAATGTTTATTTAAATATTCAAATGTAAACAACTTCAATTACATTTAGCAACATTCAAGTAAATGTAAATTGTCTGTTTTGTTTACAACGTTTCTTTGACATGATCGTAAATTATGACATTTTCATTTAACCTGATAATAAAAGGGTTGTTTTTTTTTTCTTCTTTGTCAAAGGTGTTAAATAGGGTAAAACAAGTTTTAAAATTTAATCACTTTAAATATATGTGTATGTTTGTATTAAGTTCTCTGTTTATCAAGAGTTTTTTAAAAATAGAATATTATAATCACCCTAACTTAATTATAACTTATTTTTTTCTATAAATTTTTTTTTAAATCTTTAACTCGCTTCTTATTCCTAAGACGCCAAATCGTCTCCTTAGATGGTCATTTAATTGCAATGTTTCGAACTTCGCTTGACAATTGAATAAATGTAAGTCGAAGTAGAAAAAAATAAATAAATTTAGAAATGATTGTATAAATTTATAATTCTTAAGAAAATGTTAAAGAAAATTGCATTTTAAGTTTGAAAAAAACAAAGGAATCAATTCATGTGTCTGGTTTCTTCTTAATGGCAGGTGCAGTTTAAAAACAATCTTTGAAAGTTGATCTTTTTAATGAAATCAAAAAAAAGTTTGTGCGCACTTTGCTTATCATTTTAGTACAGTGCAACACAATAGCGGGGACAAACTAAGCGTTTTCAAAAAAGAAGGAAGCCTTCTTATTACTTATGTTAAAAAATCTTTGAAAGCAGCCGTTTTCTACTAGAGCGAATATTTTTATACTTGACTGTATCTCTTATTTTAAGTTTAATTAAAGTCAAAAGTACAATAAAAACTAAAATTTTCTTTATGAAAAACTTGTTTTGACAAGGTTTTTTTAAACTTTTATTCTATTAATTTTCCATTGATTAAATGATTTTTTAAAAAAAAGTCCCCAGATTCATTTATAGTCTTTGTTGCCTTTGAATGAATAAAAATGTTCAACTATTTCTAGTACTTGGTGCAGACATTTGTATGTTTTTTTTTTTGTTTTAATTTCATTAAATAATTCATCACCATTGTGAATTAAAACTATTATTGACAATGTCTTGAACTATTCATTGGCATGTTGTGGCATGTGGCCATCTAGAGAATGAAATGCTTTTTTTTTTTATTTGTTATTCAAAACAAAAACTTTACCGATTTTTGCTATGATCTTTAACGTTACTATGATCGTTATCCTAGTCATCTACTGGTTGCAAAACAAAAGTATGTAATAACCATAAATGGCATAGAAAACAACAAGAACTCTGAATACTTAAGAAATAAGCTGTAGATCAGCATTGCCAGTAGTTCATTCATACATTTAACTTTATGAATTTTATTAATACTAATAGTTTGAAAAGAGAAAAGTATGGATGGAATAGTATCATGTGTATAAGGCAACATGTTCCAACTATTGTATTTTTTTTTTGTAATGAAAAGCAAGCTGCTATAAGCCCGTCCTAAAGACTGGCATGGTTCGCCAATGTATACTAACACAACCGGAAACAACTCATTATCCTAATTAAAACGTTTACTCTGGCAAACCGTAAAAGGAAAATACACGCGATCATTTGATGCAGCACTAGAATGAAAAATCAAACGGCATAAAAAAGAAAAGCACCATTCAAAGATTATTTTTCTTTTGCCAAAGATGGTATAACTAAAGCGCCTTTTGTCACAACAAGACCGACCATTCACCAAAGTGGCTGATTTCTAGAATCTATCGAGGAAAAATGTCCAGTAATTCATTGTCATGCGTCACATTACAACATGCCATAAATGTTGGCAACAAGTCATTTGACGTGTGGACAATGCAACAGCCAGCCATCTGATCAACTGATTGCAAAAAAAAACTAAAACATCTGCATCAGTTGTTTAATTTTTTTTTCTTCTATTTTTGTTTGCAAATGCGTTGTTGCATGGTCGACAATAATTTTATATGCGTAACTGCATTTTTGTAATATAAAATAAACAACCACATCAACATAACATAGCAACATCTACAGCATCTACTTAAAACCGTCAGCAACTGCATCATAACAATATTGGCATACATGTTGCAATCATTCCATTCCTTTTCATTCTTTCCCCTTTGCTCCCCTCATTCACAGCATTTGCTAGATAGAGCATCAAAAGGAATGCAATATAAAACTATGATACTTGCATACTGATCAATCACTTTATATACAGTGATTTAGACCATCTACTATCATTTAGTTTGTCTATACTGTACTAACAGTGTGTGTATGTGTGCGTATGTATCTACAACATTAAAATCCTAGAGTTTTTCATTGACTTTTCAAGTACTGTAATAAGAAAAAATAAAATAAAAATTTAAAAAAAAAGAAGTTGCAGAAGGAACCGCTAACAATGACTGTAAATTGTTGAACAGAGGAGCTAAACAAAATCTTTATTTTCTCCAAAAACCAATGACTTATTTTAGATGAATTACTTAACTGAAGTATAAATGTATACATCAACATCCAGAAGTTATCTTATCAAAACAATTCTTTTTTTCCAATTCTAAGTTTCAACAACCAATATTTTAAAAGTTGCAAGAAAGTGAAAAAATTTCCCCAAGACATGATCTTATCTCATTTTTTTTTACGTTTATCTGTGCGGCAAAATGATTTTTGCACGACGATATGCATACATGAGTCTATTATTCTGTTTTAAATTTCTTAATATTATTTTGCTATCCCCTAAAGATTATGTAGGTTTTTTTAGGTCCTTATAAAAATGCTGAATCCTTATCCACGACGAGGGTTTCTAAGTTACATTATCCGATTAAGGAGAAGAGGCTTTAATTAAACCCAGAAAGGAGGAACAAGTTTGCGGACTTTAAGCCGACGAGGCTTGACAGGGTTAAACTAAAAAAGGCGGAAAAGGTCAGATACCTGGGTATGGTCCTGGATGGCAATTTCTTTTTGAGTGCGAATGCGAAGGAAGAGGTTAGCAAGGCTCTGAATGCCTAACATTGTTGTATGAATAACATACGTAGGAACTGGGGCTTACAACCGAATATGATGAATTGTATTTACACTTCCATTGTAAGATCAATTTTTACATGTGGTCTCGCCTGGTGGAGAACCTTAAATATTAACAACATAAGGAAGATCGTGTCAAAGGCCCAGTGTTGCGCTTTACTTGGCATTACATGGGTCCGGAGTAGTTTAACACATATTTGAATGTCATTCTGCATCTTCTTTTAATTGAGGATTTCGTGGTGGGAATGGCGGCTTAGTGTTGAATCGGGTATGCCTACAGTAGTGTCAGTTGGATACAACGGCCTATTTAGGAGGCGGTTTTGACTGATTAAAAGAACGCGAAACTTTACTTTAAGATCACACCCCAGGTTGTGTTCCCGAAACGAGAAAACTTAATATTGTTTAAGGCGTGTGCAGTTTTCACTGGTGGCTCGAAAATGGATATGTGCACCGAGTTTCGTAATTATATTGGATACAAGAGCAAGGGTCCCGTACAAAGAATGTAGCGTTTTCCAAAAGAAAATTCTGGCGAAAATTAAGGCATCAGAACTGATAAGAGGAATCGCGGAAAGGAAAGAGGAAGTGATAATCTACCACGACATTAAGGCCGCGTGAGAACTAAACTTATGGACGACTGTAATTATGCTGTTAGGGTGATCATGGTGACGCACAATGTTGGGCTCTCTGTTTGCCGGGTCATTGTGATGTTATCGGTAATAAAGTGTACTGGGCTGGGATCCAGTTAAATCACCAATAGGCTACTATTACGGCCTGAAAGGGACATGGGTCTTGTATCAAATGTGCCATGTCTGAAGGGACAGGGCTGATTGCAAGGACTCCGGCCTTCGAGCCAGGCGGAATAGGAAAACCACTAACCAGCTTTTAAGAAGTGCGTTGGGTGGGGTGGTCTTGAGGTATATAATTGGAACTCGCACACGACAATGCCATTTGAGACAAATGAACAGCAAATGGGTTACGAATTGTCCAGATATCTGGCGGTTGTGCAAGGAAGAGAAGGAAACAGAGACTGTGGAACAACTTATATGCCACTGCCTAAACCTTCAAATCTGATAACAGCTGGGGAATGCCTTTGTAAGAGACTTGGAGAGCATTCTGGGTGGGGAATAAAACATTTAAGGATTTGTCAAAGGATTTGGGTGGCTAGATAATTATTATATTGAGGAATCGGAAGCTAAAAGGGCTTTCAACTCCGAACTTGACTCGAAGTCTAAATTGTATGAGGTTTGTGCCCACTCGAACTGGAAATACAAGTTTTAAATTTTCATTTTTATAAAATATTTAGTTCAAAACATACTTTGGCTTGATCCTTAAAAAAAAGTTTGGACTCCTCCAGCACAAAGGAAAAGAGTTTATTTTAAAAAACTATCAATTCTTTAGACTTGCAACTGGATACGCATAACTTTTAGTCAGGAAAAAACTAAGTGGGTCGAAGTGAAAGAGCTGTTGTTATTATAGAACCCTAACAGCAAGCTATCTTTGATTTCTTCCTTGCACTCTGAAAATTAAATCAGAAACGTGTAGGCTTCGAACAAAATCAATCGGGGTTTTCGGTTATTGAAAAAAAATCTATTTTTAAGTTAAACTGCCTCCTTTTTTTCAAAGACAGCTAAATTTGCAAAGTTTAGAAAAGCTTTTTGATATATTTTTAACTGAAAATTTTTCACCTTTTATTAATAAGAATTATTTTTTTTATTTAAATTAAACCCCGTAAATTATCTCCTGAAACCTTTTGCCCCACTGTGGCTTGCATAAATGCTATTGGCGGCATGTTTACTGGCATGACTTTAACCATTTTTGGTAAGAGTCTTCTTTGTACTACAAACCACTTCTTTTTTCTTTTCTTTTTTTTGTATTCTAACAGCAAAGACAAAGAAGTCATTGAAAAATAATTTCACCTTTAAAGATGAAGAAATATGCACAAATAAATGTCTCAACATCTGTAGCCATAGTTTTGCAACACAAAATTGTAAGAATTGATTCCTTATTTTAAAGAACAAAAAAATTATTTAATTTTTTTTAGAAACTATGAAAAACTCATGTTTCGTTTTTGCAAAAAAGAAAAAAGAAAGGCCAAATAACAACACGAATAATTTTAAATGACATTGAATTTTTCGATTTTAGTTTAAATTTCATTGTTCTAATTTTTGTTAGAATTCCAGACAGCATGTCTGCTTTCTTGTTTTCATTTATTATGTAAAATTTTCGCATTATTACAAAATTTTCAAAGATGTTATGTGAGTGTTTGTAACTGTGTGTTGGTATTTTGATTTTCCTCCAAAATCTAAATTAACTCAGCCAAGGCAAAATGTGTATTTTCTACACAATATTGTTGTTAACAAATCTTGTAGTTTTTTAAAATAAAAATTTTTTGCAACACATTGTGTAATATTAAGGCAGTTTAAAAAAGCATATTAAAATATTTTTTAATATTGCGACTTTTTAATTTCAATACTTTTATATGCTTTAACAAGTTTGAAGTTTATTTTTGTGAGTAAACTAATTTACAATGTTTTCTATGAATTGACTAGAATAAAACAATAAATTTTAAACATTTTAATTTAAATAAACTTTTTGTGAATTCCTCTATTATTTTCTAGATTGTTTTTGTTTTGTTTT
>OY757188.1:89791809-89939309 GCA_963583895.1 Melanophora roralis | reverse complement strand
TTTTTAAGTTTATAGAGAAAATGTCGCTTTTTTTCTAGTAAATGTAAGCATAACAAAAACTTTTAACGCGTTTTTCTTGATATGGGTTTTTTGAGTTATTACGTTGTTTTGGAAATTGAGCGAAATGTATCTGCTTAAATTTAATTTGTATATTTTTGCAGCAAAAAAAATTTGATACAAAGAATATTGAAATCATACACGTGCTTTTAAATGCAGACTATAACATTAAAAAAAAATAATAATAAATATTTTTGTTTTAATATTTTTGGAACTAAATAGTGTATTGTTTAGAAAATTTGAGCTTGCATCAGGGACCGCAAATTATAATTATTTTCGAATTTTCAAAGAAAATGATCAAGCCCACGAAAAGGTAGAAAAGTCAAGTAAGGTACACTATCGTGATGGTATTAAACTAGATTTTTTGAAAATCAAGTGCTTTTTATTGTTTATATTTTTTGGGGAAAAAAACTATGTTTTTATTATTTTTTTGCAGAAATAAATATTTTATTAAAAAGCGATTATTCTCATGTTTGTATTAATTTGTGATCACAAAAATTTAAAAACAACAATGATTTCTGTAAGAAAAATAAATTGTTTTGCATAATTTTTTACGGACCCTGCTTGTAATTTTAACAAAAGTTTATACTAGCAATATGCATACATGTATATTTATACATATTTAAACTTTGAAATTAACAATAAAATATTTGACTGATCTTTGCCGTATCTTAAAAGCAAAAGTACTTGTCAATCTTTCGACAAAAAGTAATTTATTTAACAGCATTATCATTATCCACGTGATTTAAAAAGTTTGTTAGTTTTTTGATTTATTTACGCAGTATCTTTACACGTTCTAGCAAACATATTTACATTAAGTTTTTACGTAGCATAGGTAGCATAGGGCTCCAAAGTACCCAAAAATATTTTTGTAAAAGATTTTATGCGAAACGATTATGTGGCTTTAACACCAAATAAAATCAAGAAAAACAGTTTGTAGGTTCAATTATATGTGGCTTACCATAACGCCATAACCATAACCGTTGCCATAGAAACCAAAACTCAATTGGTTGCTAAGGTTATGGTTATGGCGCAATGATAAATAACCTACAATTAAATTCAGTGTTGCCCATAAGTTTGGTTCGAACAGCTGTTTACTGTGGTATGGTTAAGTCACGTATAAACGAACCTTAAGTCTGCAACTTGCCAGAGCTCCCATGATCGACTGACGAGTACAGAATTTTACAGCATGAAATGCTAATTTGCTTTTGGAAATATTAATAGATTCTATTACTGATATAAAAAAATTGTGCTCAGAAGTATATCATAGCACTTGTTTACAGAACCTGGCCAATGAGTATGCTTGAGCAGTGCCACAATAAGTAGTAGCTTATGTTTATACACTTATGTTTCTGTGTTCTTATGATGTTAAATACATGTGTAAGTATATTTGTTTATTACAAATTAACATGCGCTAATATTTGGCATTTGTTTGTTTATTTAAATGAAAAAAAAAACAAACTTATAAACAAATTCGCCCCACTGAATAAAGTTTTAAAACAGGGCTTTTAAATAATTAAATCTTCAATAAACAAGAAAATGTGCTATGTATGGATATGCTCCGAATAATTTGTACCCTCTAAGAACTAACTTGAACAGCTTTTATTAAAAAGTTTTAGCTGATATTGGTTGCACCTTAAACATGATTTAAATCTAAGTCCTACACTAGCTTGACTAAAAGGGTATTATATTTTGTGCTGACCTATGCAGCTAGCAAGGGCCCAAGTTGAATACCAATTCGAACTTTAAAATGATGAGACAGTTTTTTACGGAAGAAGAATTTGGCTACCAAAAGTGATTCGAAAAGAACCAAGGGTATGAAGACGAGTGTAAAGCCACCACAAAAGCTAAAAATGGGACATAAAGGGCAAGACTGTCGCCTTTGGTAACGCGAGTTGTGTTTTAGCTTTACTCAGAGTTGAAGTTGGAGGAAAACCGCTTATTTCAAGAGAAGAGAAACGGCAATGTGAGGAGATTGAGATCTACGGGAGCAGGACTAACAGCTTCCGATTCCAGCAGCTAAATAAAAGGCTTGTATACTGGGTGTATTGACGTCACTTCGTGTGGAGATGAATATGGAAATCTGGTGATCGACACGCTGAGAGTTTGAAAAAATCATTTCTTCAGCACTGTTTGAAAAATTGAACCCACCGCCAATCATTAATAATTTAATAAAGAACAGATGTAATTGCCACACCCTTTTCGCATATGTGGAGGGCATTGATATCGTTGAAAGGATACAGCGAGTTGTAACTGGTGCTTTTTCCCGAGCTAAGAAGGAATTGGCAAAGATGATGAACGAGGACAAGACTTAACTTATGTTTTAGCCAAACGTTGCGACGACAAAAGGGTAACATTATGAAAGCCAGTAATTACAACTTGAAGTAGGAGAGGAGTTTATGTATCTCAGCTCTGCCATTAATAGAAATCATAATCGCAAAAAAATGCTACTTTGGGCTAAAAAGGCAGTTCCATGACAGGGCCTTCTCTTGAAGAACTAAAATTACATTGTTTAAAACGCTTATTACACCCGAGCTTCTTTATGAAGCATTGGTACTTGCAAAAGCTGACGAAGCGTTTTCGACAGAAAAACACTTTGAACACATTTTGGTCCGACCTTTGTTAAGAGCTGTATTTCAACATGAACGTTGTCAAGCGCATCAAAATACAGCGGACACATAAAGCTTTGGCCAAAAAATGAGCAAGATCGATACTCCGGTGCTAGGGACCAAGTTGATGAAGACTTTTATATCCTTGGTCTAACAAATTAGAGAAAGCATGCATAAGGCCATAGTACAAGGAAAACATTCGCAAAGCAGGCTAAGACTAACAGAAGGTGGTATTCTTAAGTCCTAGTTCCGAAACCACATTTACCTGCATAATGACTTTGTTATTGAGATATGCTTAGTTCAGCGTGCATAAATATTTTTTTAACAAAAAGTGCCCTTATGAGCTTTTATTATTGTTATTAGCTCCCACAGCACCCCTTCATCAAGTAACCACATCCGTCTCATGATGATGAAAATTTATTAAAAGTTTAATATGTGGCATAACAAGGTCAGATGTGACCGGCTTTTACTTTTCTACTCGTCTTTTTATATTTAAGTTCAATGGTATGCACTAGGGTTTTCCTTTTAACATTTAAATTAAACTTTGTAGAATCAGGGTTTCAAATGCTGACTATGAGTTATAACCTTAAGAGCACTTGTGAAAAATAAATACCCTATCTTAGGCGTCAGTGGATTTCGAAAAACTTTTTCTAACAGACACTCATAAATACACAAAATTTTCTATTACATTTTAATATATAATTTCATTACTTAAAGTGCCTGAATATATAACCAGCCAAATCAAGTTTTACCATGCATGAAATTCTAGCCTCAAAAAGTGCACCTAATACTTGCTTTATCGTTTAATAAATTCAGCGCAAATATTTCATATCTTTGGAATAATTATTAGATTCCATTGCGTAGATTTGCTTGACCCTCTTTCGCTTTTTTTTTTTTTGTTTTTGAAGAGCTAAAAATAATAAGCAAAGATTTAACAATAACAAAAATATTTTTGTTTATTGTTGCATATTGTAAATCGCTTAAGAAATGCCATTGGTTTAACTCCTATAGAATTTTATTTGTTTATTTGTTTAACTTTTATTTCAGTTTTTGATAGATAAAATGAAATTATTTTGTTAAGATACAAGTCCTTATTTCTAAACGTAAGTTGCTTTTTAGCCCACCCGTGTTGTTGGATTTTTGCTTTTTAAAATTTATCAAAGAGCAAATACCGCAGTAATTAGTCATTAAAAGCATTTAGATTTTAAAGCTTTCAACACTACTTTGCGGTGCTTTTACTGTTAGTTTGATTGATTAGACTGTATGATTTTATATAGCATAAAGAAAATCATATGGTAATGAATTTACTCTATACGCATAAAAGGAATTCATTGGATATATTCGCAGCTGATGTTTATGACTGAAATCTAAAATGATTCTGATAAGAACTTGCCAGAAATCTGATTAAAATTCATCCAAAAATGTTTAAAAATTTTATTATGTTTTAATCTTTTTTAAGCAAATTGTGTATATTTAGGGTATTCACAAGGTAGTCATAAAGCCATATGTCTTAAAAAAATAAAACGGAGAAATACTACTGTTGTGAGCATCCGCTCATAATTAAGTGTGCTATTTTAAATTTAAATCAGCTGCTGGAGAAAACAGAAAAATAAGTTATTTCAAAAATATTTTAAAATTAATGACTGCGACTTTTTAATTATATCAACGGCTTCACTAGAGTTTCGGCCGCCCGGCTCAGGTTTCTACTGTTTATGACAAAACAATTAACGCAGTTCACAAAGTCTTATTATTATAGAACTTTTTTCTTTTAAGCACAACAACAATTTTTTTAAACTATTGTAAAATATTAAAACTTTTAGACAATATGACTTGATAGCATAATGTTTGAATACCCCAATTAATTTTTCTATTTGATAGCAAATAGTTTTTTTTTTATTTATATGACAACTTGTGTTAACCAACGATCCTTGACTTGCTTTTTCCCCTAACCCTACATTTACACATGCAATTAATTTCACAAAATTGTTTACACGTATTATTATATATTCTAAAAAATTTGAAGCGTGTTATTGGCATAATAAAATAATGAATGAATGTGATGGGTTTTCTGCACAGCTACTGCCCTGGTTAATGTATCTTTACATGGTAATACATATATAACGACATGTCAAAATATGTTGTAGAATAATACAAAATCTCATCATGCAAAAGCATAATGTATTGAGTAGAAAAGAATTCGAATACAAAATTTTACAAGTATTCGGTAAATTTTTATTTTTTTAAATATTTAAGAAACTTACGTATTCTCATTACATCGTATACGTAAAAGATTGGCAGCACTTACAACATCTAATGAAGGTGGCTACATTTTATAAAACACAGCACTAACAATCAAAATTAACTCAGAAGTTTTTCATGTGGTTTTTGTTAATATTATAGAACTTAAACCATACC
This sequence comes from Melanophora roralis, assembly GCA_963583895.1. Lineage (NCBI taxonomy): Eukaryota > Metazoa > Arthropoda > Insecta > Diptera > Rhinophoridae > Melanophora > Melanophora roralis. The sequence goes on along the minus strand of OY757188.1, from coordinate 89,934,228 downwards.
CCTAACCCTACATTTACAAATGCAACTAATTTCGCAAAATTGTTTACACGTATTATTAAATATTCTTAAAATCATGGTGGAATAAGAAGGTGGGAGCGTCCCTAAAACAACAACTTCCTGTAAAATTTCAGCATGTATTTTGTTGTTGCTAATTCCAGCTTGGTTGTCGAAAATGTAGCGAACACACATACCCACAGTATACATAACCATTGTACAACGTAAGCAAGTGTCCAAGCTAAGCTAGATAACATATGAAAGAAATAGAAGTCAGCTGATCAGTTGTCCCTACCTTGTTGAATATACCTTGCTTAAAATTTTAGGCATAATAAAAAAAAGTATGAGTGTGTTGGGTTTTTTGCACAGCTACTGCCCTAGTTAAGGTACATTTACATGGTAATACATACATTACGACGTGTCAAAATATGTTGTAGAATAATACAAAATCTCATCATTTGTTAATATTATAGAAATTAAACCATATGGGCATTTCCATGTCATCGTACGTGACATTTGTACGCCTACAAAGTGGTGTAGATTTTGCAAAAAGAGTGGTAACTGAAAAATTGTTTCGTCAATATGTTACATTTAGAGGGTACTACAATCTAAAAAAAAAATCATGACTTTGAAAACCTTGCCGGCCAAAATATCGGGCGAAAAAGGTGCATATCGTACGTGACAAAAAACGGAAGTGATGTCGAGGTGCATGCACATATATACGAAAATCTGCGAATTGTAAAAGTTTTTTTCCTTTCTTTAAGTTCTTACACCAAGCCAAATATTTTTCCTTGATAATCCATAATTTTTAAATAAAAAAAGATTTTTAGATGATTTTGTTACGAACAAATCTTAATATCGTTCGTGACATACCGTATGTGACAGATTTTTCTCTTATAGTATTTGTCTGAAAAAAAAATAGGTTTTTTAATATATGTATACATAACAAATTTAAAAAGAATTAAAAAATGTTTATTCGGTGATAATAGCAATAAAAACAATAAAAGGTTATTTTCATTTCTTACTATACACTATGTACTTGGGCGCTGGCACTTAATTATTAAATTTTAATTTTTTTCTCTTACTGAATACGCAGTTCGAGACACATTTATATACTGACTATCATGATAAGTAAACGAATGAAGTTTTCTTATTTTTGGGATGGGCTGGACATTTTGACATTTTTCATGGAGATGAGCAGAAAACCCTTCAATCTCTTCGGTAGCAACATAAAACAAATTAACTTTTTCCACATATTTATGAGCACATTCATAAAGTGAGAAAGCATCTGGCAAGATTAATTTATTTGCTTTTACAATTTGCCAGACCTTTCTTTTAACAGTACCACCTACTCCATCAACTGCACCTTTACCATGTGATGTGACAAAGAAGTTCCATTTTAAATGTTGGCAGCTAAATTTGTTTACAAAAGAGGGAATACTTTTTAAAATGAATTTGTTTTTAAATTCAGCGCTACTCCAATCAGAAAATATGTATATAGACGATATATCTTCATATTGTTCGCTTATTTCAAGCATAGTTTTTGTAATAAAATAGTAAACATCAAACTTTTTGTGTGTTAATTTGTCGTTAATTATTTTTTTTGTCTTTTTTGGCTGCATCTGCGAACTTTTTTCGATAGATATGCTGTCATTCAGCCTCCTTTTTCCGGTACTTCTTTATTTGTTCTTCGTTTTTCTTCAAGTCCTCCCTCCATTTCTTTGTAGTCTCATAGCTATTTTTACCCATCTTAATAAAATATTTATAATTATAAAGGAATTTGAAAGTATTAAATTGAATTATGTTACTTACAATATCGTATGCTACAAACTTTAAAAGACTATAAAATTTTTATTGCATCAAATTTAAAAAAAAAATCGATCAATAATTGTTTGCGAGATTTATTTTGCTTTGCGCTTTTATTTTTAAATATTTGCGACGGGTGGAATTCAAATGATGACAACAAATAACGTTTTTGCATTACGTACGTGACATTAGAATATTATTCAAAGCAATCTATAAAAAATACCGCTATTCGAACTCTAAATTTTTAATTTCATAATGGATCTTGGCCATTGATGTTGTAACATTATTTTTAAAGTATAATTGGAATATTACAATTACCTAAATTTAGCCACTAGTTAAGAGAAAATAGTTAATTTCAATTTCTGGAAATTGGTCAAAGAGATTACCAGTTTAATCTGCTATTTTTGCTCTTTTAAAATTATAATTAGCTATAAATACTTTTACATAATAAAATTTAAGTGTTTTATTGCTCTTTGGTATATTTAAAAAAAAGTTGCGATGACTTTTATTTTTCCAGCCGTGGTTGACATATTCATGGAAATGCTCATATGCCATTACCATAAAATTAAATAAGCAAAATTAAAACAGCTTTTGATTTTATCAGCACTATTCGTGTAAACATGAACAATACTTAGAACAGACTTTTATTCCCTTTTCTTAAACACGGAGAGAATTTCATAATATTTTGATTCTACAAAGTCCTAATGCTTTGTATTACCCTGTAAAGCCAGCTTTAGTGACATCCGTTTGGAATTATGTAACTAATGTTTAAATTAAACAAGATTTCATTAACTACTTTGTTTTAAATACATTAAACTGAGCTAATTTTTTATATAAAATCATAACTTCGTCTTAGCAACTTTTTATTTCTTACACTCAACGGCCGTATTTTTAACAGACAACATTAAGTACTAAACATTTTGGAAATTAGGTCAGTATGTCTTTAACTAAAAGTAATCTTAAGTTTTTATTTATAAAAATATGGCTTATATTGAAACAAAATTTACCAGCTATTAAAAACATTAAATATTAAAAAAAAACATTTTTCTGATTATTAAAAATTGGATTAAAAAGAAAAGAAAAGATTTTTTTGCTTAAAAGTTCAAATTTAAAAAAAAAAAATAAAATATAGTTGCAAGTCTAGCGGGCTTTCAAACAACAACAGATGTTAGTGAGATTTTTTTTTTTGCAAAAAGAAACTAAACGAAATTTAATAAATATTGGCTGCCCCCTTGAAGTGAAAAAATCATTTTAAATAATTGAATTTCATAAATAAAGTGGCAACAAATTTGTTTTAATTGCGGTGAAAAATATAAATATAAATTTATGTATAATTAAAAAATAATAAACACAACAATTCACAATTTCAATAAATATTTAATTGAATCTTTAAGGAAATTTTGCAAAATAAAATTGAATTTTAATATGGATTTTGATAAATAGCAAAACAAAAAACCTTGATCGTATTTATAGTTTTTTTTAATCTTATTTCTTTCGTTTTATTTAAATAAATTTTTTTATTGCGAAATAGAATCTTGTATTTGTTCTTCTCTTTTGTTTATATAAGAAAAAAAAACACATATTAAGTTCCTTTATTTTTATTTATTTAATTTTCAATATAATTCATTTCAAGTTTTGTGTTGTTGTAAACAGAAGCGTGCCACTAGTTTTGTTATCGTTAAAAAAGAAAAACAACAACAATGGTTTTTGTATAAATAATATAAACAAAAAAAGAAACAAAAATAATAACAATTAAATATATACGAATAAGAATATATACATTACTTTATTCCAGAGCACATTGTTGTCAAATGTTTTTTTTAACAAAAAAATATATAAATTCGAAACTGATCGTTTACCCAGGAGAAGAAGAACAAGAGTTTTAAAAACAACAACAAGTTAAAAGAACAAAAGCCGGTCAAACTGGATCATATAATAGTATTCACTACAGTTTTAATTTTTATTTTTTTAGAATTTTTCTGGGATTCTAATATTAATCAGCTGAAATATTTCGCTAGAAAATACTGAGTGGCAGAGGGTGTGTTTAACCCCTTAAAAAAGATCAAGATCGATTTTAATAATATCAGAAAAGGTCATTAAGGAATTAAAATCTTGTTGAACTTACTGAAAAATTTTAATAAAATTTAAGTAATTTTTGGCTTTAAGGCTTATAGTAAGGCCGCAAATATCGTTTAGAATATAGGTTTATTAAATCTCTAGCAAATTACCCCTTATTTCATTAGTTAAGTTTAAAATATAACCTTAAAAAGTACTTAATGCGAAAAAGTATCATAAGCATAAGAAGAAACTTTGCAAGCTTTTTTATTCAATCTTATTTAGAATCTCTGCTTTTCTATTTTTATAACTTCTGAATCAATTTTCGCGCTTGATAAACTTTTTTTTTAAGAACCTCCATTTTGAAAACCCAAGTATTTAAAAAATGAGAAAAAAGTGATCTTTGTCCGCTTAGTTAAGTTCTCAATTAGGGTTAACAGACCTCTTATGCAAATTTGAAAAACCATTATTTCAAAAAATGGGAAAAGTACCAATAATTTAAAAAGTAATTTTTTAACAATGTAATTGACTTTTGACCTTAATCTGGGTTAATAGCATTTAATTTCATATTTTAAGACTCATTATGTCACAAAACCCAAAAAGTACCACAAGTGTGAAAAAAGTACTTTTCGGATGTTTACATTAACTTCCTACCTCAATCAATGCTTAATTTGATATTTTTTAAACTAACTATCTCACAAAACGCAAAGTGTTTTAAAAAACTACCGTTTGACTGCCTAATTAACTTCCAAACTTAATCTGTGTTAATAATCCCTAATTTCATTTTTTTTATGACTCATTCGTAATTTTAAAAAAATGTAAAAAGTGTCTAAAATGCAAAAACAGTTCTTTTTGATCTTATTATTGTCTTTTAAACTCATTCTGGGTTAAAAGTCTTTAATTTTATACTGCATGGCTCATAATTTAAAACAAAGCAAAAGGTACAAAAAGTATGAAAAAAGTTCTTTTTGGCCACTTTATTGTCTCCAAACACAATTATTGACTTATAAACTCAAAAATGCTAAAAAAAAGTGATAAAAGTATTTTGTGACAATTTATATTACATTTGGCCTAATTTGGGGTCAACAAATTTATATTTTGTATTTCTAGAACCGCATATAAAAAAATCCAAAAAAAGTTACAAACGTTCCTGACCACTTTAGAACTTAATCTAAGTAAAAAGTCGTTAATTTCATATTTAAATATTTAAAATCTCAAAAAATGCAAAACGTACAAAAAAGGTACCAAAATGTAATATATACCATTTTTTTCGGCCCTTAGTGGTATTAAATTTCCAAAAAGTACTAACAAAATAGTACCATATATTTTTAAAACCTGTCGATTACAATATCAATATTTTTATTATCTTTTTTTATATAAAAAAGTACAAAAGTACTCTTAAAGTGCCATAATAATTTTTTTATTCGGTTTTTCACAAACCCACAAAAGTTTTTATTAAATGCAAGATTTAAAAAAAAAAACTTTTTATTGAATACAAAGTACAAAAATTTATTTCTATTTGTATATTGTTTTACTTGACTTGTGTGCGCCCATAAATTTGTGCAAATTATGTTTTTGTATGTTTTTCTTATTGCCACGATCAGTTTGTCTACAAGAAGAATACAAATGTTTATTTATCTTTAAAATGATTTTCCTTAAACATTAAATAAAACAATAAGAATAACAATTATAACGAAAAATGCTTAACTGAACTACATACTATACTTATATTGAAACATTAACAAATTGGATGCGCGTAAAAATTAAATTTGGCAGAAGCCAGTCGGAAAAAAAAATTACGCAAAAATTCAAAGATTAATATGTGTATACAGAGGTGTAAAATAATGATTTGTTTTAAGAAACTGATACTCATGGTACAATTACCATTCAAGGAGTAGTCACAACGGCAACAACTACAACAAAAATGATACCAAATTTATGAAGTTGTAGAAACTCAGTCGATAATGTAAGAAAACATACTGTTTTGACAGTTTCAAGGCATAAGCAAACTCGAGCAAGATAACTTTACAATGCTGATACTGATGCCTGGGTATTTAAAGAGAAAATACAAGGTGTATCGATACAGGGTGTCCGCAATTGCGGACGGACGTTTTGAATCTCTTAATTTTTCCTTTTTTTATATATAAAGTTTGACACATCTATTATAAGAAATTTTCTATTTTAGTGTCAAACTCGATATAAAACAAGTAAGAGCGCTATATTCGGCTGTGCCGAATCTTATATACCCTTCACATTGGTATATTAATATACCCAGCAGAGTTATTTTGTACTGCAAATAATATAATAAAAATACCTTTTGCAAGCTTAAAAGTCCATCGAAAACTTTACAAGATTTTAATGTTCGTATAATAAAAAAATATGAACAAGATTTTAGGTCGAGAGTTTTAAAAGTTTTCGACATTATTCGTGCTTAAAGGTTAATAAAAGTTGTTAAATGTTATGGGATGTTCTAGTCCCCCTGCTCCTCTCCAACTTTTTCACCAAAATGAATGAGTTATTTGATTTTTGTAGAATATTTAAAGTCGATAGCTGTAACAGTTTTGCAGAAGTAGCGTATCGAAAATTTTATAAAAATTGTTAATTTGTATGGGAGCTACCCCTTTTTCTGCCCTCACTCAAAAATTTTTTTCTTTAAAGCGTAGGCGTTGTCGTCCAATTACTTTTTGTAGAACACTTGGTTTCGATATCTGTTATAGTTTCCGACATATAGCGAATCGAAAATTTCATAGAAATCGTTAATTTGTATGGGAGCTACGCCTTTTTCTGCCTCCACTCAAAAAATTTTTTCTTTCCAGCGTAGGCGTTGTCGTCCAATTACTTTTTGTACAACATTTGATTTTGATATCTTTTATAGTTTCCGAGATATAGCGTATCGAATATTTCATAGAAATCGGTAATTTGTATGGGAGCTACCCCTTTTTCTGCCCCCACTCAAAAAATTTTTTCTTTCCAGCGTAGGCGTTGTCGTCCAGTTACTTTTTGTAGAACATTTGATTTCGATATCTGTTATAGTTTCCGAGATATAGCGTATCGAATATTTGATAAAAATTGTTAATTTTTATGGGAGCTTCCCTTTTTTCTGCCCCCACCCAAAAATTTTTTTCTTAAAAGTGTAGGTCTTAGTGTAAAACTACTTTTTGAATCACATTTTAAGTCGATAGCTGCTATAGTTTTCGAGTTATAGCGCATAAAATATTTCACCAAATTTGTGCAAGTGTAGAAAAACTACCTCTTTCCCTGGTCCTATCTGAAAAAAATTTTTCCATTATTTGGGTGCCTACTTTAAGAGTATCCGTGCCAAGTTTTGTGGCAATAATGACTATACTTACTGAGACATATAAGGATATATGCACGGATTTTGTCCTAAAAAAAATGGGTTGTTTTGGGTTTTCGCTTATATCTCGGTAAATAGTGAGCCGAGTTTGCTGATTTTAAATAGCGATTGTAAGCGGGATATTTCTAATCGTTTGACACCATTAACCGATCTATATCTTTTTATTTGACTCCGGAAACTTGATTTCAACAGACGGACAGACGGACAGACAGACAGACAGACAGACAGACAGACAGACAGACAGACAGACAGACAGACAGACAGACAGACAGACCGACAGACGGACAGACGGACGTGGCTATTTCAACTTCCCTATCTGTAAGGATTCAGAATATATATACTTTATGGGGTCGCAAATGAATAATAAAGAAATTACAAACGGAATGACAAACTGATATATACCCTTATCACTATGTGAAGGGTATAAAAAGAAAACAGTATTTTGTCTAGCAATACCCTTGTTGGTATTATCTCTGAGCATTAAAGAGAGTAACAATAAAAAATAGGCTTTGTAATATCTTTTGCCAAACGACCAGTATTTGGTTTAACTTACATTTGCGAATCTTTATTTTTTATTATTAACAAAGTTTTGTGAAAATTTATAAATAAGGGAAAATTATTTCCAATTAATGAAACTTTTTGTTCAACATAACTGGCTTGATTTTAAAATTAAATTGATTTTAATATTACATTCAAAAACATTTCCAATGCAATTCTATCATATTTTAAAATTTCAACTACGGTCACCCTAGTGCCGAAAGAGAAAAATAATTACGCTCAAAAACAAACAACCAACACAATCACAACATAAGAATATATGCGTGTGGGGATCACTGGTGTAAAATATGATTACTATGGGCATTGCTCTTTAACAAATATATTTTTTGAAAAGTAAATTTCAGTAAAATTTCAACTACATGCAGTAGCAAAGATTATCAAAATAAAAGTCTAATTTGTGCTATTTAATTCTTTTAAAAGGTACTGCTGTTACTTAGTACCATCAGATTTGATAATGCCTTCTATAGAGTGTAGAGTGTGCTTTCCTTCTTTAAAGCCAAGTTGCTTAAATTATCCCCTCGTACTGTTCAGTATAACAACAAATAATGCCATCATTAGTATCAACATGTTTTTCACAAGTAAATTCGCAAAGGAGATTCAACAAACGTATAAAACTTTTAAATTAATAGAGAAGTAGTTTTAAAAGAACTTTATCCTTGAGCACCGCGGGTGTTGTGTGTTTTATCACAGCATCTAATTGCGCTAATCAATAGAGTGCAAAATATCACTTGTTTACTTTTTCTAAAAAAAATTGCATAAAAAATTATATTTATTGTTTTAAAAAAAGTAAAAAATAAAATGCAAGTTAGCAGATTGCATTTTCTTTTAAAATTGTATTTCGTTTGCTCTTTTTAAAGAAACATAATTTAATTGTTTTTATTCTAATCAACCATTTGTTATTGTTTTTATTTGATTTGATTTTAAGAAAATAAGCTATGAAAAGCATAAAGTATTATTCGTACTTACAAGATAATTCATTAGATGTTGACCTCAATAAATTATGCTAAATTTTGTAACATCTTTGGTTCCTGACAAGCAATGTTTTATCTTTTGCAAAGTTGCTGTAAACTAAGATCGTAAATTTCATATATCATTTTGTACTACAAACTATGAATTTGAATTACAATTAGATACAAGCCGACATGAACTTATTGGTTTTAATACCCTACGGGGAAGCGGACTGGTTTAAAACTATTGATGTGACCGGTTTCCTAGGGTAGGGACTGGTTCTAGTTCATGCACTTTACATGAAGGGAACCTGTCACTTTTACATTGCGTTATCATTGGAGGGGGCAAATGGTTTAAAACTTATACCCTATAACGGGTTAAAGGCCAATTTTATACAAGCAGCTTTTGCATTATTTGTTTAAGATTCTGTTCAAGTCTTTTTGCTTCTTAACTTCTTTAACACCTTTTAACCAGTTACTTGATGTGTGCCTTTTAACCGATCACGACCAATAACTTTTGTCCAGTTTATGTTTTGTACCTGTAACAGGACGAGGCCGCCGGCCAATTGACACACATTTTCCGCAGGGTATATTCGGAAAACACAAATGTGTGCCCAGTAGGGGGTTTTTAAAGAAAACCTGAAAAATTAATTATATAAAATAAATGAAACAACATTTAAAAATAAAAACCAGGAAACTTTTGAAACACAAACATCAAATACTGTTTGCTTCAATTTTTATCTTAACGATATCTAACACAGGGACGTATTTGATATTACCGCCTTACATGAAGTGCTATTAAATTGAAAAGGCATCACAACTACACCAAAAGGTGAAAAATTGTATTAGTTAGCTGTTCCTGATTTCGCGAGGCTATCACCAGATCAAATAATAAGGACTAGACTTTCGATCGATCAGAGTAGCGATATCGATAAGAATCATTACCTTGTGGCAACAAAGGTTCGCGCCCATCTAAATTTGGAGAGAAACGTTCGATCTGAAACAGCACAGAAAGTCGAAAAAGAATAAGTCAAAATCAGCCTGCCGATAAATTCAGATAAAACCAAGTTGATGGTATCAACGCACAAGATGTCCAGTAGACTTTGGCAGACAGTGGAAGTTAAAAACTACAACTTTGAAATAGTCAACGGCTTTATCTACCTCGTAACCACCAAAAACAGAACAAACAACATTGGTCTTGAGGCAAAAAGAAAAACAATAGATGCTATTTTGGACTAAGTAAGCAGTTTGAAAGCAAAGCCACATCTTGACAGAGAAATATCACTTTCTAAATGACACTGGTACTACTAATGTTTTTATATGGCTTTGAAGTTTGGGTACTTGCAGAAGCAAACGATGCAGCTTATGAAGTGTTCAAAAGGAAAATCCTTCAAAAAAATCTATAGATCAATCTGCGTTGACGGAGAATGCCAGTGTCGTATAAAGCAAAAATGTATGAGCTGTTTGTCGATATTATATTAGTTTGGAGTATTAAAATTAAACGTTTACATTGGTTAGGTGTATAAAGATGCTTCAGCTAAAAAGTCATTTGAATACGAACTTAGTTAAGTAAAATAATCAAGTAAAGGAAGACTTCGTGAAACTTTGTGTTTGAAATTAGATAATAAAAAACAAATAGAATTTCTAAACAAAACAGAATAAAGTTAAGTTTTTGAAAAATTAAAAAGTTTGTTTCCATTTACAAGTTAAAAGCAATTCCGTTTGCCTTTTTTAAAGCATGTTAGAGTAAAAGCCTGAACTCTTCATAGAGAAATCTAAACCAGGTTTCAGCATTAAGATACACTTCTTCTTCAGTTTTAAACTACAATCGTTCACGGATAAAAAACTTAAATAAATATTCAGAAAAACTACACGTTTGTAATGTCATACACTTCGTAATTTTTTTTTTAATTATTTAAATTCCCGCAACCGGATTTTATTTGAACCATGCTAAGCTAAATTTTTTTTTTTCCATTTTAAAAAAATTCCTTACTTATATAAAAGCATTTAACTTAAGTTTTTTTTGTTGCCATTAAAAAACGTTACAAAAATAATTTTATAGTTACAAAAAAAACAACACTGACCAAAGAATCCAAAGGAATGTTGAAAAAAAATAAAAGATTCATCATTTGCAGATGGTTAAGCATAATAACAGACACCTTAACTTTACAAAGAAGTAGATTCACATTCAAACTTATTAAAATGTTAATTAATGCACTGAATTTTTGTTGTGATGAATGATTAGGCTTAACATTTTTGAAAGGTCCAAAGACCCAAACATTTAAAAAATTTTACTTAATGTTTGATTTGTAAGAAAAAAAGACGATATAAAAATGTTTATATTTAGATAACTAGTTTAAACGAAGCTAAATCGTATTATAATTTAGTTTATTTGCATAATTTGTAACAAATATTTAAATTTTTCTCCAATAAATTATTTCAATATTGTCGATAGTTATAAAACATGTATTGTTTGTTGTTCACCTATTTCCTTATTTAAAAATCATTGTTATGGAATTTATTATGTGTCGAAAACGAATTATAAAAACGTGTTAGAATGTGAACTTGAATTGCTTCTCTGAAAAAAATAATTAAAATATTTGAGATATTTGCACTGTTAGCTTAACTAAACCTAATGGGTTCTGTGTGTTGAATTAACACATTAGAAAAAATATTCAAAAGTATATTTTGGAATTGGCATTTAAAAGAAAAGGATTTTCGCAAACTTTCAAGACATAGTTTTTCTTTAAAACCTTTCATGGACAAAATACAGACTTATTTATTTCCTTGTATTTCATATCATAGTTTTTTTTTTTTTACTTCATTTATAGTTTAAAAAGTATATCTTGTTGTAAATATGTTTACTATTTTGGCCTTAGTTAATTTTAAATTTAAATTCTTTTTTCTTTGAAGTTGATATTTTCCATTAATGTCGAAAGAAGCTTATTAGAAAAAGCAAGTTTTTTTACTGACACTAGCAGAGTAAAATGGATTTTTTAAACCACCTACAAACTTTCATCATCGGTACTCTTGGAATGGTAGTAGTTTTTCCTACAGTAAACATAACCTAGAGAACTAGAATGTTATCCAGAAAGGCAAACAGAATTTCTTTTTGTTGTATTAAAGTCTTTGTTGCAACACTTACTAACGGTTAAGTTTACCCATCTAAAGGCATGATTATTGTTGAAGTAATATTTCGCGTTCTAGCAAATAGTAGAAATTTAGTAATTGTAATGGAAAATTTTTGAATTTGGTTTTTGGTTCGGAAGTTTATTATTTGGCTGCTATTTATTTTTTTCCAAACCTTATTAATAGTTTCTTTGTTATTTTCTATATCATGAATTTGTTACGCACATTACCTTTAAGGGTTTTTGAAAGGATTCACAAAGAGCCTCTAGGCGTATTTGTCACTTCCTTTCGAAACCTAACCTAACCTACAATTAAGAGTGGGTTCGTTTTTGGGTTGTTCTCATATCATCAAACTTAAAAGGCCAAATTAAATTATAACATGATTCCTAAACTCTTAGGGCAGCACAGAAGTTTCCGAAATTACTTAAACATAAAGCAGCATGTCGCAGACACATTTACCGCATGGTACGTACTATCTCAAGAAGCTCAGCTTAATGCTATCAAATGCATCCATGGGCTGAATTTAGTGAAAAATCCCGCAGATATTCTACGGCTGGGGTACTCAATCAGCAATTCCATAAACACAATAAGATGCGTTATGCTGAGAACAAGTTCATTTTGAACTTCCCTGACTACAAGGACCAAAACGAATTAATTTTAAGTGAGGTCGACTTTAAGCTTAAAGCCAAGCCAGATTTTTTGGTCCTCTGACTTATAAACAACATTTCGAAATAAAAAAAATCTGCAAGTGTAAAAAGGCCAAATATTTTATAAAACAAACTTGAATATAAACCACCCTGATTAAACTGCGACTTCTTACCTTATTTATATAAATATATCGTTGCTGTATACATAGATTTCCTTATTTAACTTGCAAATAACACTTTAACTTTAAAACAAGCAAAAAAGAATAACATGATTTTAGGCGCAAACAAACTCAGATGCACCATGGGCTTTTAATCTATAGAATAAGTATTCCCATTAGAATTATTTTAAATTTAAAAAAATTTAAATTTTTTATTTAGTATAAAAAGGCAATCTTTATATGTATATAATTTATTTTTGTATTCCATATTAAAACTGCATTTCGTATTGCTTAAATTTTTTTTTAACTTTTTTTAAAATGATTACAAAAAGAAAATTTTTTTTAATTTTCTAAAAGTAAGCTGTTTATCAAAAATTTTAAAAATGGTCCCCTAAGAGACAGAAGAATCAATTCAATGTACTATTTTGCTGTCTTAAGCTACCACGACATTATTATCATCATTGCTGTCATCAAGCGGCACTATCAAGATGTTAAAGAAGAGAAAAACAAAACAAACTCTTTTACGCACTAAACAAACAAGGTATGATACTGTCTGGCGTTCAAATAGATCGATCGGTCTTACAAATCAACGTGAACATGTCAAAATTTAAATAAGAAATTTTTCACATTTTAACAAGCTAGAATCAACATGGTTTAAAAAACCCCACACACACACATATATAATACATTCCAAAATTCACACATAGCCAAACATACAAGCTCATGCAATGTCTTTATCAGTCATTCAATAAAGATCATCACAGTAATGATGTTAGCATGATACATGGAAGAGCGAAAGGAATAAGAACTTGCGAAAGCAAATCAAAGGCAAACGACCATGAGGAGTTTGCAGCATCAGCAGTTAGAAATGCAAATATTTAAATGCTACTGCATCTATGATTTCTTTTTTGTTTGTGTTCATGTTGCTGCTGCATCCGAAAGCAACTTCATTATTTGCAAAATTTATGGCTTAGAGCGATATTGCTGCTGCCTGTCTGTGATGATGAACTTACAAGAAATGTTCTTTGTCGCTGAAACCTGAATGCGTTTCAGAAATTGAATTAAAAAAAACAAGTATAAATTTTTTAATCAGCAGCAACGATTGTTATTTTATCCTACAAAGTGCCTACAAAGTTATAATTAAACAAGCCCGACCACACTACAGCCAACACCACAGTATATTTTATTTAAAGCTTCAGCATACAAAATTTAATCCACCTTGAGTTTGCTATAAACAAAACAAGCAACATGAGTTTTGAGGTGAAAATAAAAACAGTATTGGCTAGCAGATTCTAGTGTCGACTTGGGAATGCTTAGGAACATAGCTACCTCCAGATAGCCAGGAGCGCACAACAAGCCGATCACTGGCTTACGTTTAAGTCATGCGGGACTTGACGTCTTTCCTTGAGGTTTCCTCTTTTTAAACTTGCATAACAAATACTACCTACGGATTCATAGGACACATATTTTTGCAGACAGACAGAAAGACAATTGATAATTAAATAATGATTTCAGAAGTTTGAAAACAAGTTTGGTTCAAATTACAGACGGAACGACAAACTTTTGATTTCCTTTTTTTTATTGTAGAGTATAAAAATACAAAAACAAAAAGATTCTTAAGCAAGTTGTTGGTTATTTTAGTTGCACTATGGTCCTTTATTCGAATAAAAAAATTACGAAAGATTTATTTGTTTATGCATAATTTAAAATCTGAATTATTTCAAATTTTTATAAATTTTATTATTATTATTATTATTATTATTATTATTATTATTATTATTATTATTATTATTATTATTATTATTATTATTATTATTATTATTATTATTATTATTACATATTATTATTTTTATTATTATTATTATTATTCCAGTAATAATTATTTATGATTTTCAAAGAATTTTTTCTGCAACTACATACTTAGTTTTTTAAAATAGAATATTTTTTTGCTCAACATTACCCCATAGTGCATGTAATTTTCAAACTTTAAAGTCATACTTGTTATTTAAATGTTAATTGTTGTTTCATTTAGTTTTGTTGTAAGTAAATCTTTAAAGATGATGATGATGCCGGCCTCGTTAGGAGTCAACAATGCCGCAATCTTTGTTTACTTTTGGACACTTTTTAGTTTGTTTATTGTTGTTGATGTTTTGCCTTTACAAAATCACCTAAAGGTATTTCTTTAACTTGACTTTAAACATGGACTGGCGTTTAAGTTTACATAACAAGACTTTTGGAAAAAAATCAAACAAAACGAAACTGTGTTTTTTAACTTAGAAGATAAAGAACAGTTCCTAAGTTATTGCTGCCAATGGTGATGAGTATAATAAAGTTTAGAATATAAACTAATGGTTTTGTATATCTACAAACACACACAACTTTATCCATCTTAATCTCAAGTTTCTGGTTTTTTTTGTTTTTCCTCATTAACATCATGTGGACCAAGATTTGCCTTTTATTCTGATTAATGCAGATTCTCTGCATTGTATCGGTTGGATTGAAACATGTTAAGTGGTTTTAACCTGTTGAACTTGAGTGTGTATATGTGTGCATTTAAGCTCTATGTACCTTTTTGTTCTCTTTTATTCGCCAGTCGATCTGTTTGTTGATTTGAATATTATATTTTTGGACTTGATCATTTTAACATCTTCTTTTTAAACCAATTTCTTACACTAGAAAGTATTACTATGATAATACTCAAGACCATCATTTCACATAACTTAATTTGTGTGAATGTAGGTGAGTAAGTGCGTACGATCTTGTTTGTCGACTTATTAAAGAGTTATGAAAGAAATTGTTTGTTTTCTTGTAAAGCAAAATGCAGTTAAATATTTTTTTTATTTATTTTTCAACAGCTCATTTGTACTTTTTAGGTTTTTCCTTTTTCCATACATTATTCTGAGAATTATGCAAATTAAAGGATTCATTTTTTCTTGAGTTCTTACTGTTCTTCTTGTATGAACACTTGTGGTTCTTTTGTTCCCATTTGTTTGTTTATTTGCATTTGTTAAACAAACGAAATGCTTCTTGTACTTCTTTATTGTTGTTTAACTGCTGCTGTTGGTGCTGCTGCCCACAACAAATTATTGTCAATAACATAAATATATATTGCGGCAACATCAGGAGCATTTATTGACAGAGATGACAAGTAAGAAAAATGTTTAGTTAATTTTTACATAATTATTTTTTCAAATATTTCACACGCTCTTTTCTTAATGCATAAAAGCGTGAGATAGCTTGAGTGCATTAAATGTTGCATATTTGTGTTAATGGTGTTTACAACACCTTTTTAGATGTATTGGTTTATTTTTACGACATTTTAAGATAAAACAATGAAAATCTTTGATAAGTTATTTGTATAAAAACAACAATTAAAGGACGCACTTATTTTTGTTTTCACAGGACCAAAAACTTGACAAATATTTAAATTATACTTTAAGCTAAAATTAAGCAATTTTTTTTAAAGCCATGCAAAAAAACTTTTGATTAAAAAAATCTAATTAAATTCCATCAAGATGAGTTCCTTTTGTTTTGCTTTGAAAATTCGTTGGTAAGACCACTGTCCCTTTAATTCTGAAAGGCCATGTTGAGTAAATTTCCTTGTCAAGCTGGTCTTAGTTTTTTTTGCAGTTGTTCAGGGTGTTAGTATTTCTGTCGAAGGGAGCATAATACTAAATCAAAAAAATTTTGCACGTTAATGGTTGAAGGAACTATAATTATCAGACTTATGTTGCGGAACTCATAGAAATAATTTTAATTGCCTTAAGCTTCTCTAGCGCATTATGCGTCTATTTGAACTTTGTTTTGAGCAATTTAAAAAAGCCCTTCCAGGAAGAACACTCAAGAATTCAAATATTCTACAAAAATTTCAAGTTTTTAAATATTCAAAGAAAAAAACCGGGATAATGAAACATCGAAGAGTCAAGTTAGTTCAACCGTACGATGGTATTAAAAATATTTTTTGAAAAACAAGGTTTTTCTTTAATTTTAATTTTTATTTTTTTGGTAAAATAAAATAATTTTTCAACAATTTTCATAGGTTATTCAGATTTTGATCCCAATTAATTTTTTTTTATAGGGTTTGTTGTAGGTAAAGTTTGTCCATGTGCATTTCATTGGTTTTTACAACAAATCAACAGTAAACTTCAACCTTTTGAAATTGTTGTAATACAACAAGGTTTTGTTTTCAGTAGCCCTTATAATACATTTACTAATAACAAATGATTATTTAAATGTAAAAGAGAAAAAGAAAATCAAAACAGCTCATTACGACAAATGGTCTGTTGGGTTTTGAAAAAGACTCTTGAACGTCTTGGTTAGCTTATAGTAATTCTCAATATGTTTATTGAGGTTATTATATAAAGGCAGAAAATATTCATGAGATTTTTTGAGAATTTGGTTGAAGTCTACTGATGATATGGTGTATGAACCAATGAAGTGCATAAAGGCAAACTTAACCTAAAACATACCCTATAAATAAATATGATAATTTTTTTTTTTAATATTTTATTTTGGTAAAAAAATATAATTTTTTTAATAAATTTAAAAACAAAATAAAAATATAACGCCCATTATTATTTTTATTGATTTTTTATAAAAATTTAAAAATAATAATTATTTTTCACCAAAATTAATAAGAGTCGAAAAATAATTATATTTTTGTATATATTTTTTTTAAAATAATTTTTACGGCTCCTAAATTTTAAGGTCTGTTTTACTTTTATCATGCGTGACAATTAAATAAATTAATTTATTTATTTTATTCTCTTTTGACGTCTTTTAAAGAAAGCGTCTTTGAGGTAAACGTTTTGTTATTTAGAATTAAAACAAAATTGGTCAGACCACGAACTAAGTTAGTAAAAATAATTGTACAATATTTCATTAGGCTTTCACGCCTTTCTCTTTACAGAAGCAATTTTAATTTAAACAATATACAGGAAGGACACGAAGTCTTGAAGCTTAAGTGATAAAATTCAATATCTGATATATAATCAGATATTCCTTAAAGCATTTTTGCTGAACTTGATCAATTTTTTTGTAGACATTAAATAAATCCTGTTACGAAATCACTACACTGTGCATCGCACTGGATGTTTATGCACAGAAAATAAAGAGTTTTTCCCAAAAATAAATATCACAAATTTTAATGTAACAAATTATTTTAATAAAAATAAAGTTAAACTCAAGCTCATTTTTAGTAATTATAATTAACTAAATTGTTAATATATACAAAATGCAACCAAAAACTTGATTAAATATTTTAATTAAATTTTTTTCGCTTTTTAGGCAAAATATTTACAAAAAATGTTTGGTTTGATATTTTTTTTGAAATAAGTATTGAGTTTTTAAATCAAAAAATTTAAATTTTTTTGCAAAAAAATTGCACAATGTTTTAATTTTTTTCTTTGCAAAAATTTTTAGTTAGAATTAGAAATAATAAAAATATTAACATAAAGCCAATTCCACTTAAAACGGTCCAAAATGAGGAAAAATCATTTTCTTCTGCAGAAAAAAATACGATGAATTTATTAATTAAGAGAATAAAAATAATCAGAGTATAAATTTATTGTTTCATGTTTTATTTTTACTTGTATCGCAGGAGTTTAAAATGGGCATGAACTAAAAAACAGGATATTCCTTTTTTTTTAACATTTTGATAAAAAAAGTCACACCCGTCGCATATTATTAAGAAATAATCTTTTTTTTGTAGAAGTAAAGAAACAAATACGATTGAAAACACTTTAAATCGCATCTTAAAAATTTAAATATGTAAGGTCACACCCGTCACAGTCTTTAAGTGGCAGTAGTGAGCAGAAATTTTGTTATTTTAGCTTCTTCTTACAATTAAACGCTAAGAAACATAATATCCTTGGAAATAACAACATTTATTTTGATTGAAATTTTAAACTGTTTGAGTATCTAATAATCAAAAATGTAAGTAAAATTGTCACACCCGTCACAATGAAACTGGCCATATTATTCTGTTAATATAACAACATGTTTGTTAAAAACACGTTTCAGTATCAGCAACAAGTTTGAATAAATTCAAATAATAGAAAACCTAAATGTAGCATTAAATTTTGTTAAAAATTATTTTTAAAATTAACAAATTAATTTCTTAATAATACAACAGCATTAATTGAAAATTTATTTTTCATAAATTTTAAATTTTATGTTTGTATTTACTATATAGTTTTAATTTTTAACTGAATACGCTACAAAGTGAATTGTACTTACAATTCATTTTTTTGTGCCATCCAAACATTAAAACCACCCATTAATACAGAAGATGCAGCTCAGTTAACCGTTCGCTTATGTCAGACAATATTAGGTCTAATTGGGGTTAAAATTGATCCTATTTGCAGGACCCCAATTGGAGATTGTTATTTTAATCCACATTAAAACATTTAAACATCTGCTGCAAAAATTTTCTATTTAAATATGTTTCAGAACAAAACAAATTTATTGCGAGTTTTCCCTAAAAAAATATTTTTTTTTATTTCAAACATACTTATAATGGGAAACTTTCAATTTATTACAAGTTTCTTGTTAATCTATTAAATAAACCTTATTTATACGTATTATAATTTCCCATAGAAATGTTAACAATTATCCCAATTTCCTTTTGATGTTAGTTCGCACCCCAAACTATTTAAAACACTAATTACTTGTAATATTTTAAAAACAAAACATTAATTATTTGGCTCTTTAGTTTGCAGTCATTGATTTTTCTAAGTATATTTATAATTTCACTAGAATTGCCAATATTTTCTAAAAGGTAAATTATTTTTTTTTCATATTAAAATCAATTTTCTCTTTAAAGCTAATTTCTTTCAACACAATTTTTCTTCTTTATATAAGAAAAAAAAGTTATTTTAGTGCTAATTTAATTTCTTTTGAAAGTAGATATATGTTTATTAGACCTTGAGTATTTTTCGCAATAAAATTTATTTGTTTGTTTATTTTAAACTGCAACATTTATTTTTTAGAAAATGAAAAAAATTATTTTCAATTGAAAGCAAAACTTTTTTTAAACATTTTGATTTTTAAACGAATTTCTTGATTTCTTGTTATATTATTTCTATTATAGAAATAACAAATTTGAATTTTTGATTAAATTTAAATAAAAACAATCATCTTGTAAGAGTGCACTGAGTAAATGGACTTTAAGATGAAATCGTTAATTAGTTGCATTGCAAATATAGAAAAAAATTAAAATTTTCTTTTGTTGTGGCTTTTGTTGCTATTTTATTTCTTTAATAAATTCAAATTGTAATTGACAATATTCGTCAGTAAGTTTACCAGTGGTTCGATTCAAGAACTTATTTTAACCATATTCGCATCATTAAAATAAGTTAACAATAAATGTAACGGTTTTGCTATTCAGTAAAGTTTTATAACGATATTCGCTATCTTTAAAGTCAGCTGTTATTCTTAAGTAAACAGCAAAACCTTTAAGCGATTTTTACAATCGTTACACTTTTTAATTTACCGACAATAATTTTTGTGTTGTTAGTTTTAGCGACAAAAGGTTATTTTTTTACTATAATTATGCTTTCGACTTTGTCAAAATTGTTATAATCTCATAGTGATTCACTTAACCGTAGCAGCAAACGACAATTTTTGTCGATAAATATTACAATCGTCGAATCGTAAAGATTTAATGAAATTAAAAAGCCGGCCGGTTTAGGAAAAAGCCAAAGCAAAAGATATTTGAAATTCTTTTACTTTATAGCACTATGAAACAAGCAAAATTACATTTGATGACTACTGTATTTCTTTGATATTCTATGGCCCTCTTAATACAAAAATAATCAAAATTTAAAACTCTATGTATAATTTTTTTAATTTGAGATTTTTAAAAAGGCTGCATTATCGGTAAGATCATACATAGTTCAATGATGCATTTTTTGTTATTTTTTTTTTTTTTTTGTCAAATTGAGGATTCAAAAAGGCCAAAATACTTTTGAAAGAGCAAAAAAAAATTTTTTTACTGTTACCGTTATTTGACAGTTTTTTTTTTAATTAATAGCCATACGCAAGCTTCATTGAACAAGGTAGGAGCATATTATGATCAGCTGACTTTTATTTCCGCCATATGTTTTCTAGTTTAGCTTTTCTAATTTGTTTTGTTATATTATGGTTACGTATACTGTGTGTATGTGTGATGGACACATTTTTGGCAACTTAGAATTAGCAACAAGAAGTTGTTGTTGTATGGACGAGGTCACCTTATTATTTTACCATTGGCATACGTAAATGAAAGAAGACAAAAGTTCATATAGAAGGATTTTTTTTGACAAACAAGTTAATGTTTTAAATAAAAGTAGTATTCAAAACAGGGAGAAAATTAAATAAAAAAATGTACTGCCTCTTTGTTCTGTATCCTGTAAGAAGTTTTCGCGGCGAGAGTTTGTTTTTTAAATAAAATAGCATTTCAAATGTTAACAGTGTGATTTTGATAGTACAGTTAGTTATATTTTGAGCTGAAAGCGCCGAACCAGATTAGAAGGTACCACAGGTCCATCAAGCATTCAAAAGTGCCACAAATGGTCCTATTGTGCCACATTTTGTATCTATGTCATAGCTCAAGAAAAATTATTCGATTTTATCAAGGGTGATGTTATGTATATACAACTGTATGTGTGTATGTGAATTCGTAAATAAGTATTTGTCCTTTCGTAACTTATTTCGGGAAATATACTTATGTACGTACATATATGCCTATAGTTTTGATTATTAGAACTTATTTAAAACTACCATTTTTTTGTAGGACGGTTTTTTTTTCATATTTTATAAGAATAGGGCTAAATAAAACCATTAAATTTTTTTAACAATAAAATTTTTTACGCATACTTCTTATTTTCCAGGTAAAATAAAACGAAATAAATATATCACAGGTGGCACAAGCTTGTTGAAAGGCAAATACAAAATAATTTTCGCACATCTACGAAATGAAAAATTGTACAAAAAAAGTAAAAGTACAAAGTCTAAGTAAACAACGGTCAATATATACATACATGGATAGACACAAAATAAAAACGTTTAATTTAAAGAAAATTTTGTATTTTTGTAAATATTAAAGAATATTGTTTAAATATTTTGTATAAAGACTAACACTTTTTTTAATTATCTTTATATGGATTTAGAACAGAAAATTATACCCACACCATAACGTAGTAGAGGTATGAAGCAGTAATGTAATTGTTCTGATCAAAAATGGAAAAAAATTGGTCAGAATCAACTAAATATTTTATTTAACAATGTTTTTTCTCCAACTGGTTAAGTGCCCATTTAACTTTTGAATCAAAGTACAGATATCATTTATACAAATCTAACTGGATACAATTTAAAACAATATCGCAGTAAAATCTTATTGAGTTTGGTTTTTCAAACAGAATAATATCCTATTGGCTAAGGCTTTTTTTAATGTTATTTGCAAAAATAATATTACGAGATAGATTTTTTATAATATATTTACATATAAATTTTCGGGAGAATAATTAATGTTTGTGGAGATCCGCTATGCATTTTTTTTACCGGCTATTTATACGTTTGTTTATTAATATATTGATTTAGAATACCCAGCAAACACTTGGAAATGATTAGACATTATAAATTTCTTACTTTTCAACTACTATTACATATCGTCTGTATTATTAGCAGATAGTTTTAGTTTGACAAATTCCTAACTTATTCTAACTTAATATTTTAAGGCAGTTTTAACCAAAACCTCAAAGAAAAAAAACTTTAAATGAAACAATAAGTAACTGGGGTCCCCAGGATAAGGTTATATCATTGGAAATAAAGCTTATTTAAGTCCTTCTTTGTAAGCAAACATGGTAAGTACTTATTTAACTTCCTCTTTGTAAGCATGTTAAGCACTTGCCTCCAATGTCGTCGCCATGTTAAAATAAAAAGTTAAAAATTGAATGAGTAAGAATTTTTTTTGGACTTTAACTTATTACAAAGCAATGCTAGTTTAAGCTGGGATACATACAGGGCGTATGAAATAGTTTATATTTTTTTTAAAAGGGCAGAACCACCCCATATCAATTTAAGTTTTTGCTGCACCGATTTAAATACGAATTCAAGGCCTTCCACTTCACCGATTTTTATGAAAGTTTTTATGTATCTTTTAAATGGTACTTTGACTGCATCGGTTACGTAAAAAAAAAGTTAAAAAATTACCAAATATGTAAACTGTTTTATAAAGTTCGGCTATTTGTATTTAAATGACTAGTTTATACACTATTAGAAAAATTTAGATTAAAAAAAGCGTTTCAAGCAAAACCAACACAATTGATTAAAACTAGTAGTTAACATGGCTAGAGAACACTTGTATGTGTCAATAGAACGGACAGAAGGACGGAGAAGTTTTAAGCAATTCAGAAAGTGATTCTGAGTGGATCATTGTATATATGAAATGATACTACGGGTTTTCCTTTCACGTAAGTATATGGTGTGTTAAATCTTTTTGAAAGTTTTAAAATAAAAACGTGCTTAGGAGAATGAGTCATACTTTTTTTACATTCCGCATCATCGTAGAACAATAATTGACCTCCGGTTTACATAAAATTTTAAATATAAACAAATCTAGAACCACAATGTACTCTGACCTTAACATTGATAAAGAAAAATTTAAAATAAATATATCTGGGTTTCTACAATTAAACAAAGTATTCATAGTTTTGTTCCAGATGCTTAACGAAATAGTCCTAAATTACACAAAGTTACCCAAACTTACCCAAAAGCGTTTTTGATAACACAAAACTAATCGTATAAAAGAGTTATTATTTTTCCTTTCCTGTAAAAATTTTCCCAAACCTTTTCTTTGAATTAGTTGGGACAAGAACTTTAAAATCAGCTAATTTTTGTTTACTTTTACAGCTCAAGAACTAATTGAGCATTTTTCAAATAAAATAAATGTTTTCCAAAAATAAATTAATTTGTGCGTATAAAAGTACATTAATTTAAAAATATTTGTTCCTTTCTTTATTATAAAAAATATACTTTAACAGACTTTCAATTACTTTTTCCAGCTATTGCCAATGATATTTATGTTGTGTTTTAAAATGCTATGCGTTTTAGGCGTCTAAAATCTCTAAAATTGATTTTTTTTTGAAAAGTATGCAGCATTGGTGTTTAAAAATGTACAAATTGTGGGTTTTTGTGTTCAAGGTAATTTGGTTAACTTTGGCGAATTTAGAAAGAAATTTTCTGTTAACTCTCATTTGTCCAAACAAGAACGAAAACTTCTGGAACACACCTCATATAAGTTTTGTTCCACAATCCTTTGACATTTAGTTGTAATTTATATTTGTACGTATGAATATATTTGAAGAATTTATTATGAATGTGGAAGTAAATAACAACACACACATGATCATAGTGCACAGCTTTGAAGCGAATAACCTTGAACAAATTTCATTATCAAAAAACAATTATGCCGCATCGTCACCACAAGTTGTAGTAGTTTATGGGTGTGTTCATTCTTTTATTAATGCTCTTAATGAAATGGTCAAGGTTATGTAAATATCGTCGTTCTTACGATCGTTTTTCTGTGTATATACGTATGTATGTATATATTTATTTACTACATGTAGACGTAACTAATTATTAAATACGTTTATTTACTTTTAAGCTTTTCGAAAAGTTACACAAAATATCTTAATAATCTACGCATCAATTGATTTTTAACTTTTCACTTAATGCCAAAACGCAACAAGTTTCTGCTGTTCTTGTTCAAAAACTGCAGGATATCACAATGGGTTGTCGTTTTGTTTTTTTTATATCTTTATTTGCTTATGTTTTAGCGTATTTAAACAATTTTTGTGAGAATTTTTTTTATCAGCACAATCGCTCCTGTGCTGTTGTTGTTGTTTCATTGTGGCTTTTGTTTGGCTGTTAATAACTTTTTTAATTCAATCGATTAAAATGTTTGTTTAGCTGAGAAATATATCTATATCGTTGATTGTGCATAAAACGCTCAGCAGGTGTGTAGTAAAATATTTTTTTGCAAAGTTTTTTTGTTTCTACAGCTTATTTTTTAATTTATTTTTTAAATAGTTTTCAAAATTCCAAACTCAGTTTGTTTATGTCTCTATTAGGGTTTTACATTAATTTTTAGGTTTAATATGTTTTCCTTTTGTTCAAGCAAAATCAAGTGAATAAACAAACTCAAAAAAAATGTGCTGCATTGAAAATTATCATGCTTGAGTTGGTAAAAAGATTTTAATAAAAGTTTAATCTATGCATTTGTGGTTTTTGGATTCAGTTAAACGTTTTAAAGCTGTTCAGAGGGATACAGTTTTTAAGCACCTCCTAAAATAAATAACTTTGATCTTAATATAAAAGTTTTAAAATTAATGAAAGAAATTGAATTGAATTTTTTTTTTAATTTTTTATTTGCCCACCCTACAAAAGTGTGTTTTATCTGCTTATTTAGTAAATAAAATCAATCAGTATCACCATTTAATTAAGAAAAAAAATTTAATTGTTTAATTAATGCATTCCAATGATCATTTATTCAATAAATCATTCATTTTTTTACTAATAATTTAACACGATCAGAATTTAACAAAAAAAATGAAAATGAAAAATATTTTAAGAGCACTTATTGTCAGAATTTTTTTCTAATATACAAAACAAATAAACAATTAAAATTGTTTTAAAATAGCAAACGTTTTATAAATATAAAAAACAAAACAGCACAACTAAAACTTATGTAAACCCAACAAAATTTGAGAAATAAAACTATGACTTAAATGGAGCTCACTACTCTAGGTCAAGCCCGAACATGATATGGTTTCCCCTACATGCTATTTTATATCATCGGAATATGCAGTTGAAAGTTGGGTCTCAGACCTTTATTTTTAGGTATTACAAACATCTGCACAAACGCATAATACCTCTACCACTTATAAAGCGTAGATTCAGGGTGTCTGGTACAAAATTTGTATTCTTAAATACGATTATTTCAAAAAGTAATAATCGGTGTGGAGGAGGGAGGGTGGCGCCGTTGGAATTATTGTTTGTGTGGATTTTCAGTAACGATGTCGCAGTGGTCGAGTAAGCATCAGGCGTTCGCTGTGGAGAAATTTTTGAAGAGTAATGACTCTTACGTACTTGCTCGCAATAATTCTGTTTAAAAATCAGCGAATACGTAATGCACCGAGGGTAAATTTAATTCGTTCGTTGGGGCAGAGATTCCGCGCAACTGCTTCAGCTTTGAATGCCCCACGGCCAAGGCCCAGTCATTCTTTAAGGACTCCTGAAAACATTAAGCTGGTTGAAAGCAGTTTACGTGAAAATACGCGACTTTCAATACGGTAAAGAGCAGCCTCTTTGGGTCTTCCTAGGTGGATTATTCATGAAATTTGATATGAAGGTGTTTAGTTCCAACCTTTTAAAATTTAAATCGTTCAAAGACTGAAAGAAATTAATTTTGGTTTACGCAAACATTTTTGAGAAACGATGTTGGAGCGCACTGCAAATCCCATTTTTGGAGCGATGAGGCTCATTTTTAGTTAAAAGGCCACGTCAACAAGCAAAACTGCCTTTCCTGGTCTCTACGAACGAGCAACTCTTGACTAAACCATCAAGAACCATTGCGTGCCTTACCCACGCACTAGATAATGGGACCATTTTGTTTCGAAAGTTCTCGACGACGAGCGACACATCGGAACGGTGAAAGTTATCGGCGCATGATAACGGAATTATTTCAGCAGGATGGGGCGACTGCACACACAGCCAGAGCTTTAATGAATTTGCTTCCGAAAAATTTATTCCCAAAACTGATTAGTCGCTTTGGGGACATCCCATGGCCGCCGAGGTCGCTTGATCTAAGTTCCATGGCTACCTCAAGGAAAGGGCTTTTAATGACAGCCCCCAATCTCTTGTGGCTTTTTAAGGAAAATATTCGTCGGGAAATCAGCGCAATTGCCATCGTCATTGAATTGACAATTGAGGGTCAAATTACGAATGAGTCAGCAAAGAATGTTATTGGGCTTAAGTGCAATTACGCTAAAAAGTACAGTAAAAGCTAAGAAAACGTACACTTTACAAATATGCACACACACTGCAATAAAAGCAGGGTTGTGTTTTCTGACTGCCTCAGACAGTCAGCCAATGCAACAACATAAAATATCGATCGAAAAATATAAAAAAATAAATAATTTGTTAATTGTGTAACCAAACAGATATATGCAAAGAGTATAGAAATATAAAAAAAACTTCTGGTTGTTATTTTATTTTAAAAATCCAATGGAAAAAGCGAAGCGCACCGGGTTAGCCTCTTTAATAAATAGAGTTGATATACCATTTGGACTGTCAAATTTTTTATATAGTGTATTTTAATAGGGTATTTAATATTCGGTCCTGCCGAAGCCAAGCACTTTATTTACTACAAGTAAAAGTTTTACGTGCTTTGTACTGTTTTTTTGTAAACAAATGTCTGTATTCTTGCCTGTTGCCGGCGTTCATAATGTCAATAAAAAAAATTTTGTTTTTGCTTATACTATTGTAATTAAGTATTAATTTATACACGATTTGTGGCATATTTATAGCACGAATCTATGTCAGATGGATTTTAAGTAACTTTTTTGTATTGAAAACTAAATCAACCAAACCCTTATTTCCTTAATAAAGTGACCTAAAAAATAAAGACTCTTTCGCTCTTTAAGACCTTCAACAAAACAGAATTGGTACATTAAAACTTAACTTTTGTATCACAGTGTTACTTTTTGTGTTTAAATGTCTTTTCTAATAACTCAGCTTTGCATTTTTGTCATCACTAATATCTCTTCTTTCTTCATCAACAATATGGGACGCAATATCTTGTACGAAAAAAGTTAAGTTTCTTGCTGGAATTCCCATTTACTAGTTTCTCAAATGTATTTATAAATTGCAATTTTTTATTAACATATAAAATACATGCAACAAACATGCATATGCAATCATTGTGCCTATAAATTTTTTTTTTCTGAAATATTTTTGTATGATTTTTTTACGTTTGTTTTTATGTTTCATCAACCAGTTAGGTGACATTCCATGAAGATTGGAATCTGTTTTGGTAACGTGCGCTACGTAAGTGTTTGCAAGAGTTTTTCTTATTGTTGTTGCAGTTGTATTAAAAGCATTCAATATTCACATTAAGTTACAGATGTTTAAAAACGTATTTCGAGATGCTTCTTCATTTATATTTTTTTTAAATCATATGGTTGAGTGGAGATTATTACAAAAACAAGTAATGTAGATACATATGCACAGAATTGTTTACTTTTACATTCTTTTTATATTTAATAAGATTAATTTAATTATTTATTTACTAGCGATTGCGCGTGTGTGTGCAAGAGCAAGTGTGTTTGATATTTATTTTATTATTTTTGAAATAATTTTGTTAAAATTAATCTTTAACCGGCCTTTTTAGTTTTTTTTTTTTTAAATGGAATATTTATTAAAGAGTAAACAGTTTCGTTGAAGAAACAAAACTTTCAAATCTTTGTGTTGTTTTTTTAATTTCTTTCAACTTACCCTACATTTATTTAAAAAATAGATTAAATGTCTATAATTAGTTGCAGCAAAACGCTGCACATATAATATGCAGCGTTTTGCAGGCTTAAATTCTGGCGGTAATGAAAGCCGCAGAATTTATATGGGAAGATGCGGATGGGAGAGGGGCGTCACAATCTGCGTTGATAGTCACGTCTAGACTCGTGGGCGACTGCAGAGGTGATCTAAGGGCGATCATGGTGACACGCAGGGTTGGACTCTGTAAGGTTCCGAGTCATTGTGCAGTTTCCGGCAATGAGATTGCCGATTAACTGAGAAGAAAGGGATGGGCCCGGAATATTGGTTTTGGTTTTGAGCCGGTGAGGCCACCATTGGGTCTCTATTATGGGCTGATATGGACTTGGATAATGGACAAGGTGGAAAGGATGGGCACTTACCTGCTACGCAAGGAAAGCAGGGTGAGGGGCGGGGTTCTGAGGTTCATTATTGGGACTTTCACAGGGCACTGCGATGTAAGATATATGACGGACGAATGGGACAGGAACTCTCCAGATTTCTGCGGGATATGCGGGGATGAGGCGGTAGAATATCTTGTCTGCCACTGCCCTGGGCTGCAGATCCGCCGACAGAGGTGGTTGGGAGGACGCTTCTTAGGTTTTGGTGAGGCCCCTGGCTGTGGGCTGGGGAGCATCATAGGTTTCATCAAGGGGGTTGGGTGGCTAGGCAGATAGGTGGCTCAGCGCCTAAGACTACTGACTTCCTTGGACTTTTTGCAGACGGCACTCTTGCTTTCTTTTTCTTTTATCTATGGAATGCTTGTCTTTAATAATTTTTTTCTTTTTCTCCTCTTGACTCTTCTAAAGTGATTCATAATGGGCCTAAGCGCCTCCAGATGTTAGACTCGCCACTACCCTTCGTAACCTAACCTAACCAGTTGGAATTATATATAAAAAGAGCTATATTCAAGTCTTTGTGTTAAATATTATATTGAACGTTGAATAGTCGATTTAATAAATAGTTATGGGCAGCGATACAATGCAATATCAACCTGTGTTGTTACTACTTTCTTTGTATTAAAACCTCTTTGTTATGATTTTTTTTCTACTCATGTTGTGTACTATTCGGTCCCCAGAGATACTCTTGGCTAACATTGCAAATTATAAGCCAGATAATAGCTTATAGGATCTGTTTTATAATTTTTCCCACTTATTAAAAATTTCCTAAAATCAAAAAAAAAAAAATTTTTAAAATTAAAAATTTAAACAGGATTTTATCCAAAAAAAAATTTTAAATTTAGCAAAGTTTTTTAAAACAAAATTTTCATACAAAATCAGTATTTGAAGTCTATTTTAAATTTAAAAAATTTTTTTTTTGCATACGATCCTTATACTTTGTGTAAAAATAATTTGTAACTAAAAAATAATCTTAAAATCAAGAAAATATTTTTAAATTTTACAAAAGATAATAAAATTATTGAATACATTTTATGGTTATTTATTTGAACTTTTTCAAATAAAAAAATCTTTAATTTTTTTTTTGAAATAATATAGTCGTAAATATTTGTTTCAAACAAATTTAATCAAAAAGTTTCCATTCAAAAATACTTCACTTTTTTTTAAAGCAAAAATATATATAAACAAAGTTGTGCTCCAATAAAATTATTGTAAATATGCAACAAAGGTCACTTTACTCCATCGCCAACTGTTTTGGTGATTAGTATTTATATGTTTACATACATACATTTCTATGTTTTATTATTAATTTCAATTTTCTTGCTCCTATTTATTTCTTTAACTCATTTAAAATATCAAATTTAGATCAGTTTCATATTTTTTTTTTCTTTGTAAAATATTTATTTTTATAATAACAAGCTGTCTGCTTCAGTTTGTGGAAAAGTAGACGACAAGACAATGATGATATAATTTGTTTATATTCTAGTAATTGATTTATAACACAAAATTCTACAATGTACATACATACATCTGTACATATGTATTTTGTATTACTTAGTATATTCCTTGTTACTTATTCATATGTTAATATTTTAATAAAAGTGAATGCTCTGAAGGATGTTGACTTTTAATGATTGAAAAAATAATTAAATAAGTAATAACTATAAGGGTAATTAAATAAGTCTTAGGCTACAGTAAGATATTTCGAATATTTGCTTAAAAATGCGTGACCACTATTTTAAGCAAAAAATTGTTTATTTGTTTTTCATCCTTAAATAAGTTTTTTTTAAGTGACGCGGTAAAATAAACGGAACGAAAAAATTCATTAAAATTTTTATAAAGTAAAATATATGTATATGTATATCTAAATAAATAAAAGAGTTAAAAACTATATTTTTTACTGATCACGCTTTCTAAGGCAAATATTTGAAATATGTATATGACCGTACCCTTAGCTTAGTATACAGTAAAGGGTTACAAAGTTGGTTCAAGTGTTAAAACACTTAGTAAGAAACAATTGCTTTAAGCCGGGTACTTGTTTTACGAATGCACATCGTTTATGCACGAATGGAAAACACAACTTATTTAAAAATTTACAAAATAAAATCGTGTATGCATACTTTTATTCTTATACACACGTCACATATCTACGTTTAGGGGCGTTATGCGTACGTTCACTCTCTAAGATCTCTTACTGTCCTTATACATTTGCTCCGTGGTATTTTATTTGTTGGGGGTTTAAAAAATCTGGTTTAAATCACATAAACAAAATTTTGTTTCTTATGAAATATTTACAAAAAATTATAATAATAAATCACATAAAAATCTCATGTTACGCACGCTTTTTTCAGTCCTAAGTATATGAATATAAATGTGACAAACCACAATTATGCGTAATTTCGCATCGCTCACGCTTATGACGTAAGTCATACGCATGGTTCGAAAGTGAATATGTATGTTAAAGGTAAAACGGCCGGTTAGTATTCGGTCGGTTAAAACCAATTTTTTATACCCTTCACATAGTGATAGGGTATATATCACTTTGTCATTCCGTTTGTAATTTCTTTATTATTCATTTGCGACCCCATAAAGTATATATATTCTGGATCCTTATAGATAGGGAAGCCGATTTAGCGATGTCCGTCTGTCCGTCTGTCCGTCTGTTGAAATCAAGTTTCCGGAGTCAAATAAAAATATACAGACCAGTTAATGGTGTCAAACGATCAGAAATATCCTGGAGACAATCGCTATTTAAAATCAATAAAATCGGTTCACTATTGACGGAGATATAAGCGAAAACCCAGAGTAACCCATTTTTTTTAGGACAAAATCCGTGCATATATCCCTATATATCTCAGTAGGTATAGTCACTCTTGCCACAAAACTTGGCACGGATACTCCTAAAGAAGGGACCTAAATAATGAAAAAAGTTTTTTCAGATAGGACCAGGGGAAGGGGTATTTTTCCTACAATTGCACAAATTTGGTGAAATATTTTATGCGCTATATCTCGGAAACTATAACAGCTATCGACATAAAATGTTCTACAAAAAGTGATTGTACGCAAAGATCTACACTTTAAAGAACAAATTTTTTGAGTGGGGGCAAAAAATGGGGTAGCTCCCATACAAATCGACAATTATTATAAAATATTCGATACGCTATATCTCGGAAACTGTAACAGATATCGAAACCAAATGTTCTACAAAGAGTAATTGGGCAATAAGGCCTACGCTTTAAAGAAAAATTTTTTTGAGTGGGGGCAAAAAAAGGGGTAGCTCCCATACAAATCGACAATTGCTATAAAATATTCGATACGCTATATCTCGGAAACTGTAACAGATATCGAAATGGAATGTTCTACAAAAAGTAATTGCGCAAGAATGCCTACGCTTTAAAGAAAAAATTTTTTGAGTGGGGGCAAAAAAAGGGGTAGCTCCCATACAAATTAACAATTTTTATGAAATATTCGATACGCTATATCTCGGAAACTATAACAGATAGCGAAATATAATGTTCTACAAAAAGTAATTGGACAAGAAGGCCTACGCTTTAAAAAAAATATTTTCGAGTGGGGGCAAAAAAAGGGGTAGCCCCAATGCAAATTAATAATTTTTGTTAAATTTTCGATATGCTATATCTCGGAAACTATAACAGATATCGAAATCAAATGTTCTACAAAAAGTGATTGGACATCAAGAGCTACGCTCTGAAGAAAAAAATTTTCGGATGGGGGGTGAAGAAGGGGTAGCTCCCATACAAATTAACAATTTTTATAAAATTTTCGATACGCTACTTCCGGAAAACTATTACAGCTATCGAGTTCGAATATTCTACAAAAAGTAATAATCAAATAATTCATACATTTTGGAGAAAAAGTTGGAGAAGAGCAGGGGGACTAGAACATTTAACAAGTTTTATTAACCTTTAAATATGAATAATGTCGAAAACTTTTAAAACTCTCGACCTCAAATCTTCTTCATCTATTTATATTATTCATACGAACGTTAAAATTTTGTTATTTTTTCTATGGGCTTTAAAACTCGCACAAGGTTTTTTATTAAATTATTTGCAGTACAAAATTATTCGGCTGGGTATATTTAAAGACCAATGTGAAGGGTATATAAGATTCGGCACAGCCGAATATAACGCTCTTACTTGTTTTTGTTATATTTTTTTTTTTGCTTAAAGCGGTTTTTTATTCCTAATTTTAGAATATCGAATAAATTGGCTATTTTAGCACGAATAAAACAAAATTTATTGAAAATACAAAAATAATATATAATTATAATAACTACGACTTCCGAAAACATTAAACTGGTTTAAAGCAGCTTACGTAAAAATCCTAGACATTCAATACTGAAAAAATCAGCTTTACTGGGACTTCTAATAGCGATTATTTTGGAAATTTTAAAAAAGGATCTGAAGCTCCATCCCTTTAAAACTCAAATCGTTCAAGAACTGAAAGAAAATGTATTTGATTTACGCAAAAATTTTTGTCAAACGATGTTGGAGCGGTTCCCACTGTAAATCAAATTTTTCGAGCGACGAGGTTCATGTTCACTTAAACGGCCACGTCAACAAGCAAAACTGCCGTTACTGGTCTCTAAGAACCCGCAATCCTCAATTGAAACATCAAAAACCATTGCATTGCCCAAGATTAGCTGTTTGGTGTGCCTTATCCACGCATGAGATAATTGGACCATTTTTTTCGAAAATTCAGTCAGGCGGCTTATGTCTATGGTAAAAATGATCGACGAATGATTACGGAATTCTTTTTACAAAACCTGCGAGCTGATGAATCGTACTTTTTACACACTTGGTTTTAACAGGAAAGAGCGACTGCACACACAAAAAATTATCTAAGAAAACTTTACTTAAATCAAGCCATAGCGGTGTCAAAAGTACGGTGAGTACGGTTTTTCTTAAATCAAGTACGAAATTTCTTACTCCAAGTAAAATTTTTTAAGTACGAATTTCTTACTTTTAGCCACAATTTAGCCTAAATAGGATTGATTTAAGTTCGGAACCGTACTTGATGTAAGCCAAAAAAAGATTGATTTAAGCCATAAACGGGATTAATTCGATCGAAAATGAAATGTCATTTTTTTGACTTATGGACCTTTATTAAAGAAGAAGAACTTTATATTTTATTTTTATTTTATAATTAATTTATAATTAATTTATAATTTAAAAATTTCATTTTTGTACTTACCGAAGCTGAGATTCGAACCAGGGATTTCTGCACTACAGCACAAGCGCGTTACCTCTAGGCCACCGAGACACTTTGTTTTGAAATGTAAAATAATATATTTAAACAACAAGCTTTTTTCTGCTTGATTTGTTGAAGCAATCCGGTGAGTACGATTTTTCTTAAATCAAGTACGAAATTTCTTACTCCAAGTCAAATTTTTCAAGTACGAATTTCTTACTTTTAGCCACAATTAAGCCAAAAGAGGTTTGATTTAAGTTCGGACCGTACTTGATGTAAGCCAAAAAAAGATTGATTTAAGCCATAAACGGGATTAATTCAAAAATAAAAAATGTCATTTTTTGACTTATGGAGCTTTATTAAAGAAGAAGAATTTTATAGTTTATTCTTATTTTATAGATACTTTAAATTTATAATTTAAAAAATTAATTTTTTGTATTTACCGAAGTTGCGATTCGAACCAGGGATTTCTACACTGCAGTACAAGCGCGTTACCTCTAGGCCACCGAGACACTTTGTTTTCAAATGTAAAATAATATATTAAAACAACAAGCTTTTTTCTGCTTGATTTGTTGAAGCAATCCAAATAGGCTTGATTTAAGAAAATGTAAGTAAGGATCGTACTTGAAAATTTCAAGAAAGATTTTGGATAAAATCAAGAATAAAATTCTTGATTTTAGAAAGCCGTTTTTCGTTCTGTGCACATGCAGCCAAAGCTTCGATGAATTCGCTTCGGAAAAATTCCCCCAGGAGCTGGCCAGTCGTTTGGAGGACATCCTGTGACCACCGAGGTTGCCCGATCTAACTCCCATGGATTTTTTTATGGTGCTACCTCAAATATAGGGTTTATAATGACTATCCCTAATCTCTTGTGCCCTTAAAGGAAAATATTTGTCGAGAAATCATCTCAACTGAACCAAGTTTACTGCAGCGTGTGTCGCAGATCTCTCGGCTACGTTTCGAACAGGGTGTTCTACTCAACGGGGGACATATGGATTATGCAAATTCCCAACTGTTGATTTTAGACTATTTTTTTTAACCAGCATTCAGGGAATGAGCCCTATACAGGCATTGCATTGTATTGGTATCATGAATCTGTGCCCGCATTCTTGTATATGTACTCGTATAGACAATTTATAACTTCAACATAAAGGAAGTATTAAAAGGAAGTTTAAATAAAATAAACTGTATATAAAATAATTAAACCAACTCTCCTAAAAATTTTAAAATTCATTCATTTGACAAACCGCACCATTTATGTTATTTGTTTAAGACTTGCTAAGTCTATTGCTGTTGCTCCTGTTGTATTGAAAGTAAATTATAATGTAATACATAATAACTTATGACAATACTTTCTAAAAAGTTTGTAAATAATATGTTTCTTGCTAAATTTTCATAGCACCTGTTCAATGCACTTCTTTCGTAAAAAAATAAATAAATAAATAAAATTAAAATGTTGTTATCCTTTAGCAAGGTTTATACAAAGATAAGTTTTAAGCTACAAAAAATGCAACTTATAATTTATGTATTATTTTTTTTTCAAGTTAAATAAATTCAAAATTGCTTGCAATTTGTATTTTTGTGGGAATTTGATAAAACGGCTTAAGTCAGTATAGCAAATTTTGTAAATTAAATAAAATTAAAGATAAATTGCTTTCCTTAGATCAAACGAAATTGGCCTTTGTAACATTTTTATTTAAAGAGGTTTATATTAAACATACATGTTTTTCCTTGTTATTTCTCTTTTAACTATTCTGAAATGCTAACAACTCTTTTGTTAGTCAAACCTAATGTTTTTTTCTCTTCTAAAATTATTTAAAATCGATTTAATCTGATTTGTTTTCTGTTCTATTATATGTAGATAAATTTTAATATGTATTTATGTTTCTAGAATTTTACTAGTTTTGTTCTGTTTTGTTTATTAGACATCAAAATCATTTTGAATTATGAGTACGTCAAGCTTGTCTTTATGAATTTTTAATATATGAAGGTTTCAAACATATATTTGTTAATATCTAAAAATTTTGTTTGTCGTGGCAACTCAATAACACGTTGAAATTTTGAAAGCAACAAATTTAAATAAATAAATAAAATATATTTATTGGACATGGTCCATGAGGTTTGTTGATTGACAGGTTTGTTTTTATGCTTTGTTTTTTTCTATCAATAATTTATTTTAATTCTTAAGTTAAATATTTAAACAAGCGTTATTTTATAGCCATTAAGGATTGGTATATGTATTGATGTTTACTTTAAAAAACTATATATTAGTATGACTTGAAACTTTTGATAGTGATAAAAGTTTTTCAAATGAAAACAATTTTTTTTTTTAAAAAAAAGAATTTTATAAGTAGCACTCGTATATCTTAAAAATACAAAAAAAAAAAAGAAAGGTAAAAATATTTAAAAAATTACTTTTTTTAAGAAAAAATCTAGAAATTCCTTCCGAAAACTTTAAATATTTTTGGTTTACACTTCATATAACATGCATATAAAATTCATAATTGTTGTTTTAAAATTAAAGTTATTTAAAATTAATAATTATTTTTTCAAAAAATAAAAATCAAAAAAATTATTTAAATTTTTCTAAAAATGCAAATTAAAAATTAGTTATAATTTTTAAAACACTTAAACATAACATATTTATTATTTCCTTTAAAAGTTCAGCTTTAACTTTTTGTGAAATTTTGTTTGCAAAATAAGTGTTTTTTTAAGAAAAATTAATTATAAATAAATAATTTTTTTCTTTAAAAACAATTGACCAGTTTTTAGGCTTTTAATAGAAAAAAATGAAGCAGCAAAAAAAAATTTCACTGTGCTACAAAAGTAATATTTAAAGGAACTTACTTACTATGTAATCCAAAAAAACAAAACGTCAGAGTAGGCCCAAAACTAGTCCAAGTAATTACTCTAATTATTCAGATTGTCAGAAAACACACTAATTTAAACATAGCGTAATAGTGTTACCATAGTTGTACTTTTTTTAAATCATGTATTGCGAATATTGCCACATATCTTGTTTTTAGTCATCATGATCCATGTTTGCATTACATCGGACCATGTTGTAACTACTTCTTTTTACTTTAAACGGATCATGTACTCCAATAATTTCTGCAGGGCATAACTCGATTGCTTAAAAATGTTAAAATTTAAAATTAAGGTGATTTTTTTTACATTCGCTTATAAAAAATTTTTTTGTTATTTTATTAAGAAAATTAAAAAATTTAATTACAAGTAATTTAAAAAAAGTTCACAAGCAATCAAGCATTTGCCACAGGTTTTGTTAAACAATTAAATGGTTAAGACCAATTTTTTATGGTTAAGTTATCATTATTGTTTATTTTATAAAAGAAATCATTTCTTATATTGTGCTTTAAATAGAAAACTTGTCCCAAAACTTTTAAACAAATTATTTAAAAAATTTTTTTCATTATAAAAAAAATTCTTTCCCAACCCTGTCACACACAAAATCATATTTTGTTCGATGTAGACATAGAGGAGGCTCTAAAGTTAAAGTCCACATATACTATTTATCAAAAATTCAAAATAATAACAAAAAAATTAACTGCATTGGGATACATATATTTATAAGTATGTATGTGCACATATTTATTTCTTTTGGCTTAAAAACCACTTATGTTTACAATAAACTTGCTTGATGCAATTAGACAAACAATTTTGCAAGAATTTAAGCTTCTGTAAAAAAAATTTTGCTGAGCTGGTTAAATATTTTATTTGTCTAGGCGAAAATTTTGTTTGATTTAAAAATCAAATAAAAATATTATTAGAGACTATTAAATAAATTGACTAAAAAAATAAATTATTTTGAACAAGAATTTGTTTGAAAAATTTTTTTTGTAGTTTTTTGTGTGTGCACTTTTGGAAATCAAAACACGACTTAGCTCATGCATGTTATGCATAAATGTTTGAAGAAATATTTTTTTACAACTACGACACAAACTGATCCTAAATAGAATGTTAAGTGTTTATAACTTGAATTGCATTAATGTCTCTATGGGTGAATGTGTATGCGTATTGGTAATATTATTAAATGTTAAGCATGCGCAAACGGAGTTTTATTTATTTATACGCTGCAAAACAAAAAAACTGAAGTATTTTTTAGTAACTTTATTTAAAATTTTAATTGAGGCGTATTGACATAACTTGTGTT
This sequence comes from Melanophora roralis, assembly GCA_963583895.1. Lineage (NCBI taxonomy): Eukaryota > Metazoa > Arthropoda > Insecta > Diptera > Rhinophoridae > Melanophora > Melanophora roralis. Next base: position 89,896,232 of record OY757188.1, on the reverse strand, counting down.
TATATTTAATTCTAATTTTTTAGTTGTTTGATATAAAATTTTTGTATAAAATTTTTTTTATATTAAAAAAATATTTTATTGGTATGAAATTTAAAACACAACTTGCTAAGTTTTTCTTCATACCAATCAAGTTGTGTTCTTCATGTTTTAACGATATCTTCTATATACTTAAGCGAATTCTTTTTTTATTTTTTGTCGGTAAAATTTTCCATGTCTTAGGCTTTCAATATCTAAAAATATATATATGTTTAATGGGGTCGTTAAGACAACATTGTCATCTTGGCTTTTTTAAAAATGCAAACATTTTGAAACACTGAGAGAAATAATATTAAAAAAGAAGAAGAAAAATTAAAGTTTTTCGTAGCTTCATATTTTATATTTCTATGAATTTATTTAGGTTCTACACCAAATCATCATCATTTTTGGAAAATTAATATTTTTAGACAAATATTTTCTGCTTTCATATAATGATCCCAATAAAATAATTGAGAATAATTATAAACATTTCAAAACCAAGGCACATTCAACCAGGTAATAATAAGAACCCAGCGGATTAAAATCAATTTGACATTTATACGAAATGAAAATTAATTTTACATTGAATTTTTAATTTTTATGACATTATACCGTTCAAACACAAAAAGAAAATGCAGAGGGCGGATTTTTTGAATTCGCCTTGAGTTTACCTTGTTGAATGTGCCTAGATCAAAACTGTTATTTAAAAAACCCCTTTGATTTGAACTTTAATAGTTAGTAGACACTAAAAGAATATGATTTCTGATTATAACAGCCAAAAAAGAATGTGACGGGTATGACCTTAAAACTTGAGTTTTAGAGAATTTTGACTTTTAGATCGTGTTGTATAAAATATTTTGAACAACGGGCTTAATTTTTGAGTTTACAAAGTGGCTTACAGTGTTTCATATTTAAAACTTACTCCTACAAAAAAAAAACCTTTAAACAAATGTGACGGGTGTGATATTTTCATCAAAACCTAAAAAAGAATTGGGGATTATTAAGTATTTGATATTTTTATTCTCAACAAAAATTAAATATGAACTAATATCCTTCTATTTTGACTATTTTAATTCTCTTTTAGAAATAAATTCTTAAAATATTGCGGCAAAGGAAAAAGACAATTTTTTTTTATTTTAGGCCGTGCTGCGTGGAATTTTCCAAAAGCAATTAATTCTGCAAGACTTAAATGAGCTTCAGGAAAGCTCTTAATTTCATTTAATTTTCTTTTCTCAAAAGAACACAAATAAAAATTCGTTTTATTACAAAATTAAAATCAGCTTTTCTTTTTTTCCTTGCGTGTTCTCATATATCATTACTTTAATAAAGAAAGGCCCTAACTTGTAATTTTTGATTTAAGATTTTTTTTTGGCTAATTGTTATATATGAGCCGATCATTTTTTGTAATAAACGAAAATCTGAATTTGCAAAAAATAGGAGTTAAGGCCTTCTTATGTTAATGTAGCGATATGTACATATGTATATGCTTTAAACAATAACAAAAAATACATGAAACTTAAAAACAAATGCTCAAAGCCAGTTTCATAAGTATAAAATATTCACTTCAATACCTGTCTATTTAAGGTTTTGGCTTGTGTTACAACTGTTGCTTTAGCTTTTCTTTAAGCTGTTGTAGTTGTTTTAATTTTTTTTATTTTCGCTAATGACCAGTAGCTAAAACGCATCTGCAAATTATTGCGCATCTTGTTATCGCATCTGTTCGATCAAATGTAGATACGACAAAGTACGTGTTTAAAAAATGTATGGTTTTTGCTGTTGTTGCTTATTTTATTTAACTACTACTTAATACAGGTAGTATGGCTGTTAGCAACTTGGGCTCTTGCTATTTAGGAAACCTCTGCTACTAGATACTATAGATTTAGATTTACTCTTAGTTACATGTTTTATAATTGAAATTGTGTAGCTTTTTATTAGAGAAGTTTTTTTTGGTCAGAGACCCAGTCATTCGGGCTGTTAGCTGTTGTTGTTGATTATATTTATCTTCCTCTATTAAAACCACTTTTTTCTAGTTATTTAACTCGTTTGCATATTTGAAATTGTTAAACATTTATTTTTTCTTATTTCTTGAAAAAAAAAAATATTTTCTATACATTTTATTTTAATTCGATTTTTGTAGTGGCTGTTGTTATTTTTTTGCGTTTCTCTACATAAATATTTCTCTGTCTTGTTTTATTTATTGTTTTATTTGTGTATATGTGTGTGTGATTATTTCAAATATGTTTTTATTATAATTATTGTTGTTGTTGTTGTCTCTGGTATTAACTACCACTTTTATTTATATTCTGGTTGCTGTAAATTTTATGTTTTAAGAAAGTGGTAGACCTTCGTTTTTTTTTTTTTATATATATTTGTTAAAATAAAAATTTTTGGAATTTTTTGTTAGAAAGAAATTTGATTGATTGTCTTGCTTTGCATTTAATACTGGCTCTGAGAGTGATATTGAAATGTGTTAAGAGGTAGGTTTATGATATCTTTTTGTAAATTTCAATATTTCCCATAGGTGATTTCAATAAAAAATTTTATAGCTTATGATAATTTGAGTTGAAAATTATGTTAATTTTTTAAATATTTTTAACAAAAATGTTTGGAATTTCGATTTAGGCGAAGTTAGCAACAAAAATGTGAAAAATTTTCTTTTTAATAAACACTTTAATGAGTTTTGTATTTTGTATACTTATTGTTTTTTCAAAGATGAGCTTAATAGTATTTTAATTAAATAAAATTTTAAATAAATTGACAAAAATTCTGTAGTTTAAAGATTTTATCACCCAAAACGCAAAACGACCTAACTAACATTTTAATAATTTCACAGGAGAATGAAAAAACATCCTAAAGCCTTATTATGTATACCCACTGAAAGTTTATTAAATTTAATGTTTTAGGGATATGTACATAAGTGTATCAGTTTTTTGTTTGTTCATTAGTTTTATTCAAAATTTACTTTTATTGGAGCATTAATAAGATTAAAAACTATGATAACCGATGACCACCGACGACCTTTTGTTCTTAGATCTTAAAATTTCTTTTGCGCGTATCACAAAAAAAAAACCATAAAAATCTGACAAAAATTCCACTGGCTATTTAACAGGAGTTAAAAAACAAACTCATACTAATACTTTAATCCAGAAAACCTTAGTACATTAAATTTAAAGTCCGATATCAAATAAACTCAAAAATAAATTCCTGATTTTAGAACGTGTTTTTTTTCTAGGCAGCTAGTTTTTTTAGGAACAATTTGTTATATATTTCACTAAACGGAAAGCTAACATTTTATAATAATTCAGTTTTATACGTCAAATGTGTCTATATTGTATATTAAGAGAGATAGTTATAGGCCTTCGCCTTTTTTAACTGACAGCTAAGTTGAAAAACACGTTTTATTGTGAACAATGTCACATTCAGTACGTCTCCTTCAACGCAACGTAATAAAGTTGGGCAACTTTTAACTTTCAACTTACGTCAAGTACTTTTACAACTACCAGCTGGTTCATAACCTTAATTTTGATTAGTTGCATGGTGAAATTATGTGTACCAGGTGGTGTTACGAACACAACTGATCTACTTTTTTCATGCATAAATCGAGGCTGGGTAGTCAAAGTTATTTACTTTTACATATCTTTTTTTGACAACTGGGCCAAAGAAAACTACAACAAAAACAATAATTATATTTACCAAATTTTGTTGTAGAATCACCACCACCTGCTGATTTAACATCCGTTTATAAAGGATTCTATGTGCTAACCTCTTGCGTTGTTATGTTAATGTCAGTTAAAAAAGGCAACGCTTGAAGTACGACGGATTCTAGGTGCCACCGCCTTAAGTATTTTTGCGTGATACGTAAAATCGGTATTGATGTAAAGGCTTTTAGATTTTGCCAATAAAGCCGGTATTTTCCTTGGTATCAGTTTGAACTCTTTTGTGATGATGTTGCTTAATGAAACAGATCAGAATTTATGAAAAAAATTTGAATTAGCTACGGTGTTTGGCGTTTAAGGTAACGATATTTAAATATGTATATCAGTGTGAAATATTAAAGAACAGGAGTCATAGTAAAAAATATCTTTTAGAAAAAAGTTTACTTGATTTTTTGTATTCATTACAGATGAAAAAATAAAGCCAAAATTAGCGTTACGGTCAGTTAGGATTAGCGTTGCCAGAGGAAGCTACGAAAAGTTAAAAAAATAAAAAAGTAAAAAAGTTACATTTTTTAATAAAAAGTTACATTTACGAATTAAAATAATTACACAAAAAAAACTTTTTTAAAAGTTTAATTAACAAAAAAAAATGTAAACGTGCATAAAATTGCAACAGGTATTAAAAATATATACATATACATATGTACATATATATAAATTATATGGACCTTATTGCACAAATTGCAAAGCATACATCTTTTGGTATTTTGGCAATTCCACGTGAAGCGGCCTTAACGGAGAAACTTAATTTCTTTATTTTTAATAAATTTCTTGAAATTCTAAATTTATAAAAACACATCCGTAACTGTCTTTTAAAAGTTTAAAGTCCTACCATCCCTAGGAATAGTTGCCTTTAAAATTAAATTAAAATGGTCACTTCCGTCACAATGGGACTGTTTTTTCAGGGAGCGTTATGTCAACAATTACTGATACCTGATTTTAAAATGTTGTATTTGATGTATAAAAACTTTTACTTTAGAGGTTACCAATAGTATACATTTTAATAATTTTTGGTTTGAAAATAAAGATGATATTAATTCTGGTGAAATGTAGTTTTAACGGGATCACACTACATGCCATATGGAAACTGCGGTCATCGATTTGCTGAAATCAAAATTTGACGATAACTTGACTACAAGAAACAAACTTGTCAGTTATACACTCAGAAAATTGTCATAAAAAAGTTCTTTATAAACGAAGAGTTATTGTTCACAACAAAAACTAAACAAAAATAGTGATTTTCAATTAAAATTTATTTTTCAGTTATTTTTTAATCAAAAATCGAGCGACTATCATTGGTAGACAACAACAAAATAACATTTAACTATGTTGTTTTTTTTTAATTTTTTGTTGAAGCTTTTTTTTAAATGCAAATCAAAAAATTTTATGAATCTTTAGCAACACTATATAACTACAATACATCTATAATAGCTGCCAGGAAGAAGACCAACACGAAGGGTGTATAAGTTTTGACAAAATCAAATATAGCTTGTTTGATATCGACTTACATAACATATGACTATATTAAATCAAGTTGGTCAAGTTGGTTCCTCGGGCCCGAACGCTAATTAAGTAGTACCAACGAATACACATTCAACAACGAAAAAAAAAAAACAACAAAGCAGTTATATGCCACAAATAGATTGAAAGGGTACACAAACGTTCATTTAAGTCATGTTCTACCCTTGGCCACCAATGATAGGGATATACAAATTGTCGTTTGCAAAATTTTTTGCATTCCAGCCTAATTTGTGTAATTGAAAACATTCCCCTTGCCCCCTTCCCACCTAATTTTTTTGTTTAAAAATATTTTTTTCGGGCTACCATTCCCCTTGCTTCTTACCAACTAATTGCTTTTTCCAAATAAAAACTCACTAAAATATATTTAAAGCAGGTTTGAAATCGATAGCTGTAATAACTTTCAAGATATGGAGCAATAAAACTTCTAAAAAGTGTTCGATTGTATGGAGGCAATCATTCCATTTGCCCCTTCCCACATCATTTTTTTGTTTAAAAATGTTTGTATTGGGGTTACCATTCTCCTTACTCCTAGCCAACCAATTGCTTTTTTTTTAAACTTAAACAGAGTTTAATAATTTTTTTTTACACGTAGAACACAATCAACAACATTAGAATTTTTTCATCCAAACAAATTAGATTTAGTTGCGACATTTAAATTTCTATTTTTACCCACAAATGTATGTTTAAGCGAGCTTGCTGTTTTTAAGAAGTTTAAAAACAAATACTTTTTTTAATAAATCAAAATTTATTAATAAAACAATTTTGTTGTTTCTCCTTCCCGCCTTAATTCCCGAGTTTTTAAAAAAGATAGTTTTTATGTCAAAAAATTCCTTTTATAAATATTATTTTAAACATGTTGTTTGATTAATTATTTCTTTATAAGAACTTATTACGTCAGTAGCAAAGATAAAAAGAACAAAAAAAGAGTATCCAATAATTGATTATGTAAATGTTGCTACAGATTTAAAAGCTAGTAAGTGTTTGCTCTTTAATTTTATCTAAAAATTTTTCAGGAAAAAGGGATAAATAATGCTGGGGCGAAGCACGCAATATAAAAAACATTTCTTTTCTGTTGCGAAATTGCTTAGAACCTTAAGTGTCTTTAAAAAAATATTTGCCTATGTAAATATTTGTGTATATAAGTTTGTATATATGCTCTACATACCTTTCTTTGTAAATGCAGTTGCAGCCAGTTTTACTCCTTAATTTAATCAACTTCGATATGAAGCAAGAAACTCTACACTTTACCACACAATGCGAATAACAAAAACTACCCTTCAAAAGGGCTTTAAGAATTTACAAAGTTAACATTTTTTTATTCAAGTAAGAGATATGATCACATAGAATTTAATACATTTTAATTTCACTTAAGCTTAAGTAAAAATGTGTCAGCTTTTCAATCATAAGCAAATCAATTATACACTGAAAAAAAAAAAACAAAAAAAAATTTTAAAATAAAAATAATTTAAAAAATCATAAGGAAAACATTACTTGATGCTAAATGTGAAAGGGGAAAAGTAATAAAAATTAATATATAAATAAAAAGCAAATAAAATATAAGTAAATACTAATATTAATAAAATTAAATTACAAAAATATGCAAATCAAAATTTACGACATTAGGGGCAATAATATTAATATTTATGACAATTGCTAATCATTTTTACATATCTTTTATATATTTACAAACTTTTAAAATTTATTTGAATATTGAAATCACTGAAAAAAAATTTTAACAGCATGTGTGCGTCTAGCGAATGTTCGTTTAAACAACTTTATTCAATTCACTGATATGGAGTTAGTATTTTTAAACACATGCCTTTATAAGTCAATTTAAAAACAAGTAAGAGCGCTATATTCGGCTGTGCCGAATCTTATATACCCTTCACATTGGTCTTTAAATATACCCAGCCGAGTAATTTTGCACTGCAAATAATTTAATAAAAAACCTTGTGCGAGTTTTAAAGCCCATAGAAAAAATAACAAAATTTTAACGTTTGTATGAATAATAGAAATACATAGATGAAGAAGATTTGAGGTCGAAAGTTTTAAAAGTTCTCGACATTATCCATATTTAAAGGTTAATAAAACTTATTAAATGTTCTAGTCCCGCTGCTCTTCTCCAACTTTTTTTCCAAAATGTATAAATTATTTGATTATTACTTTTTGTAGAATATTCGAAGTCGATAGCTGTAATAGTTTTCCAGAAGCGTATCGAAAATTTTATAAAAATTGTTAATTTGTATGGGAGCTACCCCTTCTTCACCCCCCATCCGAAAATTTTTTCCTTCAGAGCGTAGCCCTTGATATCCAATCACTTTTTGTAGAACATTTGATTTCGATATCTGTTATAGTTTCCGAGATATAGCGTATCGAATATTTTATAAAAATTATTAATTTGCATTGGGGCTACCCCTTTTTTTGCCCCCACTCAAAAATATTTTTCTTTAAAGCGTAGGCCTTTTAGTCCAATTACTTTTTGTAGAACATTTCATTTCGATATCTTTTTTAGTTTCCGAGATATAGCGTATCGAATATTTTATAAAAATTGTTAATTTGTATGGGAGCTACCCCTTTTTTTGCCCTCACTCAAAAATTTTTTTCTTTAAAGTGTAGGTCTTTGCGTACAATTACTTTTTGTAGAACATTTTATGTCGATAGCTGTTATAGTTTTTTAATTTGTATGGGAGCTACCCCTTTTTTTTCCCCCTATCAAAAAATTTTTTCTTTAAAGCGTAGGCCTTATTGCCCAATTACTCTTTGTAGAACATTTGGTTTCGATATCTGTTACAGTTTCCGAGATATAGCGTATCGAATATTTTATAACAATTGTCGATTTTTATGGGAGCTACCCCATTTTATGCCCCCACTCAAAAAAATTTTTCTTTAAAGCGTAGGCCTTATTGCCCAATTACTCTTTGTAGAACATTTGGTTTCGATATCTGTTACAGTTTCCGAGATATAGCGTATCGAATATTTTATAACAATTGTCGATTTTTATGGGAGCTACCCCATTTTATGCCCCCACTCAAAAAATTTTTTCTTTAAGGTGTAGATCTTTGCGTACAATTACTTTTTGTAGAACATTTTATGTCGATAGCTGTTATAGTTTCCGAGATATAGCGTATCGAATATTTTATAATAATTGTCGATTTGTATGGGAGCTACCCCTTTTTTTGCCCCCACTCAAAAATTTTTTTCTTTAAAGTGTAGATCTTTGCGTAAAATCACTTTTTGTAGAACATTTTATGTCGATAGCTGTTATAGTTTCCGAGATATAGCGTATCGAATATTTTATAACAATTGTCGATTTGTATGGGAGCTACCCCATGTTTTGCCCCCACTCAAAAAATTTTTTCTTTAGAGTGTAGATCTTTGCGTAAAATCACTTTTTGTAGAACATTTTATGTCGATAGCTGTTACAGTTTCCGAGATATAGCGTATCGAATATTTTATAACAATTGTCGATTTGTATGGGAGCTACCCCATTTTTTGCCCCCACTCAAAAAATTTTTTCTTTAAAGTGTAGATCTTTGCGTACAATCACTTTTTGTAGAACATTTTATGTCGATAGCTGTTATAGTTTCCGAGATATAGCGCATAAAATATTTCACCAAATTTGTGCAATTGTAGGAAAAATACCCCTTCCCCTGGTTCTATCTGAAAAAACTTTTTCCATTATTTAGGTCCCTTCTTTAGGAGTATCCGTGCCAAGTTTTGTGGCAAGAGTGACTATACTTACTGAGATATATGGGGATATATGCACGGATTTTGTCCTAAAAAAATGGGTTACTCTGGTTTTTCGCTTATATCTCGGTCAATAGTGAACCGATTTTGCTGATTTTAAATAGCGATTGTTAGCGGGATATTTCTGATCGTTTGACACCATTAACTGGTCTGTATCTTTTTATTTGACTCCGGAAACTTGATTTCAACAGACGGACAGACGAACAGACTGACAGACGGACATCGCTAAATCGGCTTCCCTATCTATAAGGATCCAGAATATATATACTTTATGGGGTCGCAAATGAATAATAAAGAAATTACAAACGGAATGACAAAGTGATATATACCCTATCACTATGTGAAGGGTATAATAAATAAATATTCAACATCTACGAAAACAGCGCCATCATTAATCGATTGACAGCAGTAACAATGACATTAGAGAAAGATTTAAAAACAAAATGATTTGTAAATAAATAAAAATATTGTAAAACCTCAACCCAGCAATTTATTGCTTATAAAATCTTGTTTAAATGCTCAAGTATTTAAGTTTTATTTTCCCTTCTAATAACTATTGGCAACAGTTGCTGCGCACAATTGTTATAACAATTAAGTTAAGTTTTGTAAGCTGGAGAGACAAATATTTTAATAATTTTAAAAGAAGGAAAAAAGAAAAAAGTCTAAGGCTGAATGAGAAAGATCCATAGTGAACTAAATGATATTTTCTAGTTTACACCTCGAAAAATCACTTGTTAATCATAAAATGATTTAACCAATCGCTTGACTTTTTGGCTCTGTAATTTTAAACAGTGACAGACAAGTTGCTTTTTTGTTTCTAGTGTTTCCTAATCGTCACATATCCTGCTATAATCCAAAATACCGAGATCCCATATTTTCGTCCTAGCGCCGAATAAAGATTTGACATATAAGTCACCCATGGCGTGTTTTTCAAACAATAATGATCCTTTGTTGGTCTCAGAGTTTCCTTCTCATATTTTAACTTAATCGTATCAACTTGGATTCGGCGTAGTGTACCTTCAAGGCCCTAAGGGGTCCTTAACAAATTTGTGTGGATCTTGTTCCACTGTAAGATTTGTTCCCTTAAAATGATCTATCTTTTAATCTGAGACCCTCTACATTTATCAAATAGTGTATAAAACAACTTGATGTGGTCTCCCATTATATCCTACAGACGCCGGCCCCAGTGCCTATATTCATCTTAGAGCCGTCAGTGTATAGTTTACACACCCTTTATTTTAACATTCGGAACGAAACCAACAATTCTTCTTAGGAAATTTTATCGGGGGTGTGCCCTCGAAATTAATTTTCTTGAACACTAAGACTTTCTTAGGTCCTCGTTCTAGATCTTAAGATCCGCACGACTTAAATAATAATATTCTAGTGTGGCCAGCATTAAGAAACTTTTCTTATATTCATCTACTTAGTCTGAGTTGGCTTTTTGGTTATTCTCTTCATTCAGTACTCAATAGGTGCCGTGTTAAGAATGACGTCTATTGCTGCTTAAGGTTTGCTTCAAATAGGATCATTCATTCCAAGGGGAGCACATCTTTGGATCCTAGTCAGAAGCTTCTCATAAAATAATTTGTATTGTCTTCCACCATACAGTGCTTCCATATGCGAGAATGAGTCTCACAACCATTGTTCTAATCCAGTTTGGCACCTTTGGTGGCCAGCCTCAGCTCTTTTCTATGGATTTTTTGTGTTAACAGTACCACTAGTGGCCAGTTTTAGCTCTTTCCTATGGGTTTTTTGTGTTTACAGTAGGTATGTAGGACTGGTACAGCTCGCTAACAGGGACTGCTCGAAGTGTTAGGCTTCTAAAACCAACGACCCTATACTTTCTGGTGAGGCAGACTAGTTCTTTTAAATCAGGACTCAGCGTATTCCCTGAGGCGTCCAAAAAAGTGTATAAAAATTAGTATCTTTCCGACCGTTAGAAAAAATATTTCCGTATCCAGACTACATGGTCTGCATATGCAATGATCTTCCTTCCTGCATCAAACTTCCTGAATATACCGTTGATAGCTAGAAAGTTAAAAAAAAGATGAAAGAAATCGGGGGTATCTCCCTAGTCACTACCCCTTCTAAATTTCACTCCGCAAACTTCTAATTATAATCTTACTCTTTAAGCTTTAAGGCCATCTTTTTGACTATAAATTCTTTTGTTCCTTGTTTTCTAAAAGGCTGACCTATATCTCCTATCTTTACATTGCTTAAGGCTTCTTCTATTAATAAGAATGTGATAGATATACCAATAAACTGCCAACTCCACTCCTTTGTTCGTTACCAATTCTCCTACCTCTTGTTCCAGATACAGTAACACAAGGTTTTTTTTTGACCATCTATCACTAAACTATCCTCAACATCCTTATAGACCGGAAAGTGTGCTTGCATACGTAGGTCTAGGGCCTTCGAGCTAGAGTGAGACCATGAACAATCAGTTCTTTGAGTTTATTCCGTTACCGTTAGCTACTTTGATAACATAACGTCTTCAGAAAACCTTAAGAGCTTAAAAGTCGATTTACAATAGTTTGACCACGAACCATTTAATGATATTTCAGAAAGTTTGGGATCAATAATTGGCCTTTACGACTTCAATTGCCTCCGAGATCTTTATTTCAACAGCTGGATATCGATAGATCGATGTTCCTATTATACGAATGCAGAATATACATTACTGTGGGGTATTGGGTCGAAAATAAAAATTTAAAAAATTACGAAACGCCAAACTGATATACACCCTAAGCGTTAAATACTTAGGATATAGAAAGAGCTTTTGATATTAAACAAATATTTAAAACAAAGCTTGTTGAAAATAATTGTGGATGTATCGTAAAAAATGTTTTACATCCTTGAACAGTGATATACTTTATCTGCTATTTGGGAAAATCCAACCTTAATATGCATGTATCTTTAGCAGTGTGGCCATATTAGCTTTTTTAGAGCTAAATTTAGCTTTATTTTTCTTCATTTAGTCCGAAATATTTACATTTAGCCTTTAGCATTTTTTTTGGCTTTTTTCGAAATTTAATTTAGCTTTTCTTACTAATTTTTGGAGCTAGATAAATGGTTAAAAATTTGTCGTATTATATTTTTTGGTATATATCTCAATTATACTGAAAGGTATCAAGCTCTAAATTTTCTTTGAATTTAAAACATTACAGTTTCCGAACCATTGTTTTGTTTAATAATTTATTCTAGCGACATTTAAAAAACGTGAAACAGCACAAAACTTCAATAAAACAGAGATATAAAGAAGGTATGGTATTACAAAAAAAAACGTAAGAATTTGTTTTTCCAAAAACAAGTACTTTTAAATGCGGCAATTTAAAAGAAAAAAATCCAAATGCGACACAAACATTTTTTCCGTGTTTTGGTTATATTATAAAATCTTTTAATATATTGCTCAAAAATGTAAAAACACTTACGTCTTTTTTTGAAACAAATTATTATATTAATATTTTTATTTAATAAGAATTTTAAAGTATATTTTTGTCAAAAAATCAAATCAAACAGGAACAAAATAATTTTTAAAGAAAAAGCAGGCACAATGAAACATCGTAGGGTCAAGTAAAGCTCACCATTTTAATAGTATTAAACTTTATTTGTTTAAAATCATGTTCTTTGTAAACTTTGTTTTTTTTTAGCAGGACGGTAATTTTTTTAATTTAAATAAAAACGGTTAATAACGATAATTATTGTTTTTATAGATAGGTTTAAAAATAATAATATTTGTTATTTTTTGATTTTGATTTTTTTTTCATTTTTATAGTCATTGGTTTTAAATACTTATTGAGGCACACATGTACAAATAAAAATACTTTTAAAAATGCTTTCTTACAATGTAACTTTTTACATTAAAGATTATCTTTTTTTCTTTTCTTGAACAAAATATACATGATATATGTATGTACTTATGTAACTTGAATGAAAATTTTCGATTTTTAACGAACTGCGTAGAAAAGTAGTCTCTTTATACTCGTTTTTCCAACAAACAAAAATGTCATTGAAGGAATATTAAAAAAATTGCATCGTGTAAATGCAATCTTATAGTTTCGATTTTTTTTGTTGTTTTCATGTGCTTGTATTTATTAAAAAAAGTTTGTAAAAAATTACTAAATTTTACGTGCTTTTGTAAAAAAATTAACGAATTGTGTGTGAGTATTTAAATTTAAAACAAATTTTTGTTTTTTTTTTTTCTTTTTAATATATGTATATCTTACAAATTAGTTTTTTTTACCAAAACAGGCATCAAATTAACCTGCTTCTAAAAATTTTTTAAAAAGCTCTTGTATATGCATATGTATATGAACACATATTGTTTTTCTTCTTTTTTAAGGTATGGATCTACCATGGTTTTGTAAATAAAATCAAAATTTTTAACACTAATTTTCTTTTTAAATATTTTTAGCACACAAACGTTTCATTTATATTATGAGAAATATCTAAATAACGAAGAAATTTTTCAAAAACGAATTTAAAAATTTAGCTTTATTTTTTGGCTTTAAGTTTTTGTTTTTAGCTCTTTTTAGCTCTTTTTTAAACGTGATTTAGCTTCAACTTTACTTGAAAATCTGGTCACACTGATCTTTAGTTATATAGAATGTTGTATTAAGTATATAATTAATTAGTTTTATTAAATTATTTTAAAAGTGTTTTAATTTCAATTGTCGAAGCATATTAGGATCAAATCTATTTAAAGGGTTTAAATATGTTTGTTTCTGGTGTTTGATAATAAAAAAGAAGAAACTTACCTTTTTCAAATGAATGTTAAAATCCATAAATCTTTTGGCTGCAAATGTAGTAATTTCCAATTAAAGCTAGTTATAAAAATTGCATCCATTATTACTAGTGGGACGTATACAAATTGGAATTAATAGAATTTTTTAAACTAATATTCATATATTTACGCACATTCATTAAAAAATATTAAAGCAAAATTTTTTATAATTTATTTAATTTTCTTAGGGATTCATTTTTAAATTAGTTTTGTGGCTCCACATTTTAAAAAAATATATTAAAAAAAGCATTTGCTGTAGTTATGGTAAAATCACTATGAAACTTATTAAGATTATTTCTATTTAATATTCCTCTTATTTTCATATAAATTTCTTTGTGCATTTTTATAAACACACATATAATACAATATTATTGATTAAGAAAATTTCAAAAAGGAGCACGCTTTTAATAAGTGATCAATAGAACTAAAATACAATAAATGAGAAAACAACAAACACACAAAATATTTAAATCAGAAGCAAAAGTTTTGTAAACTAGTAGTATAATTTAACTATGATTAATATAAACAAACGTTGACATATTTATATATTGTTTTCTGTTTTCTATTCTTTTTTTTTTGTTTAAGCGTAGAAGATGAAATCGGAACGAACTAAAGCAGAAGAAAACAAGCAAAGTTTACAAAAAAACTTAAGATATCCGCAAAGCAAAAGTAACAGAAAAAAATAACGAATATTTAAGAACTTAAACAAGTAACGTTTGTTGAAGTTATGTAAAAAGCCTAATTTAAAGTATTTATACGACATTGTATTAGTTAAAACGGTACACTCACACACTGACGTTCTAACACCACCCCATAAAATATACAAAGAACACAACAACAAGTGTTTTTTCCGTTGTTATTTATTGATCACCAAATTGAGAGTCAAAAGCTAACATGGAGAATGCGTCTTATTTAAAATTAATTGAAAGTCGACAAATAGATGGCGCTTCATTAATTAATCAGCAGTATATATTTCATAGTTTATAGTCAAAATCATGAAAACTTTAAACGACATTCATAATTTTTATGTCACCTTTTAATTTTTTTTTTTATTTTGCAAAGCCACATGCAGTTGTGGTTTTTTTAAAAATTAATACTAAAAGTCTAAGTGATGATATTGACACTTTTCGCTTAAATGATCTAATTTAATAGCGATGGATATTAATACAATATTCAAAAGCGGCATCATAACCCTAAGCGCCTTCCATTACAACAATAAGTACAACAATGAAAAATGTCGGCATTAGAAACAAAAAAATGTGCGTTCTGTTTTCCATGTTCAAAAAAAAACAAGCTCTTATGTGTATATGTATGTACATATGTATATGGCCAATTTCACAGAAAAGCCACAAGGAACTAATTTTTTTAAGGAAAACTAATTTTTGTTTGTTTTATATACTGAAGAAATAAGATAAGAAATAATACAATACAATACTTAAGTATTATCCTACAACGGTCCTCAGCCAGACAAAATATTTACTGATTCTCTGAATTTCGTAACTGATTCTACAATTAAATTTTTTTTGTGTATAAAAATAAAAGCCGATTATTCAGTATTAAATCATTTCAAAATCTTGCAAAATAAATTAAAATAAAATATGAACAAATTTATTTCAATCACTTTCGTTTTCTTTTAGACGTAAATTTATATTTTTTTTAAAAAGAAAAATGGGGGTTTCCCCATTATGGATCGTTTTACGTGGAATTGACCAGCAGTGAATATTACGCTCAGTCTATTTAAATGAAAAAAGATCATTCAAGTTTGGAAAAACTCATGTAAATTGGGAAAGTTAAATTGTTTTTCATTTATAAAGATAGTTTGAGTTTTAAACGATTAAAAAAATTTTTCAAAAAAACATAGTTCTTTAGTGTTTAATATTAAACAAATAGTTTTATCGGTTTATGTAACTTGTTTTATAATAAAGCTACAAACTCAAATGCTTATATTTATAGGTATATATGTACTTGTTAAACTTATATATATTTGCATGATGCACTTATAAGTATTTTTTCATCATAAGTATTAATAAGATAATAATAATTCCGCAAGGCCGGGGGTGGTTGGTGTGGTTTGGACGAATGTCTGGCAGGCCGGCTGACTTGAAATTTAAACTGAGAATGGCCTGGCGTCTGTAAAAAAACTAGTTGTTGTGGTTGAATCTTTTGTTCTCTTTCTTCATACAAATAGGCATATATGTATATAATAATAAATTAATATTTTTTTAATAATTTCATTTCAGTTTCGATTTTGTTTACTTTTGTTTTAAGATGCATCTGTATATTATTTTTCTTATTAATTTTTGTACGTTGTCAAGTAGTTTTTTTAATTTCTTCTTCATATTTTTTATGAATTTGCACATACTTTATTATTTTTTGTATGAAAAATATTTAAAAAATGTTTAATGTACTTTCCATAATCTATCAGTTAAAGTTCCATACCCCCCGAATCAAAAGAAAATATAAAGAATAATTTTTTTTAATTTTATTAAATAAGGAATATAAAACCTCATCAGAATAAATAAAAAACTATTTGTAGAATTATTCTTCTAATAGTTTATGAAAATATCAAATATTTTCTAAAACGCTTGCACAAAACACAAAAAATCATATACACCTGTTGAGTTATTTGAACATTTCTAGAGGAACTGGTTAATATGCACATGTGCGCTTAACATTTTTTTATATTGCATTTATACAGCGTTGCCAGAAGAATTACTTTTTTGTGCTAACTTTTTTTTATATATAAACTCTTAATAAATACACAACTTTTGAATTTATTTGGGGACAACCTTTTTAAAATGTTTCTTTCTTAACTTTTTGTGTAAATAAATTTAAAAAATTAAAAAATTTATTTAGTTCTATTTTGATTATATCGAATCGTAAATAGGTCATATATAAAATCCGCCTTATAAAGGGACGGCTTTGTAAGCCACGTTTTTCGAATTCATCATTTACGGATGCAAACAATTACCATTTTAGTTATTTAGGGCAAAATCTCAGAACTAAAATAATTGACGCTTTTAAGTTTCGCTCTACTGTATATAAAAACACAATATAAAAATATCCTTTTAGTATCAAGGGTCATTGTTATGTATTGCTTAAAAAGTGTAACTTGTAAAGATTACTCTCAATAAAGTAAACAATATAACAACACACCTTTAAGTAAAACTGAAATTTTTTTTTTAAATAACGGCAATACAAGTGCAAAAACCGACTCCTTTTTTTAGGTACTCCGTGGCAACGCCTTGTTTTTGCTTATCTGCTTGCAGTAACAACAATCAAATGAAAAATAAATGTTGAAACTTTTAATAAATAAACCTTAAGTTAAGTTTTAAAGGTTAGATAAGCTTCCCTTTAGCTTATCGGACATTTTAGCTTAAATTTGTACCATAATATCTTTACTTTAGCCTATCAGACAGATATAATAATGGGCTTAAATGTTCTTTTCGTAATTTTTCCATATAGTAATTCGTAGCAACATTGCAGTGCTACTAGTAATTCTTATTTCAATTTTTTTAATACATTTAAATAGTTTATTGAACATTTGTGGATATTTTTTGATTTTATTGCCATTTGTTGTAAACCATTGCTAAAATCGTCCATGAACATGTGGCAACTCTTAGGTGAAGCTTTAACCATCTTTAAGTTGAGAGTAAGTTTAAAATTTGAATGCTATTCATTTTTACTTGTTGTTTTTGTTTTTGTTGTTTGTTGTATTTTTATTAAACGTAATTAAAATACTACACTTGGTTTGTTTTTTTTTTATCTTTTTCTTATACTTGAAATATTTTAGTAGAACAGGAACACGAAACAACAACAAAGGCAAACATGCAAAAACATTAAACGAAAGATAAAACAACAAAAACAGCATTACAAGAAAATAAAAATGCAAAAAGAAAACTTGTTTTAAGGAATTTTCTAATAAATCAGTTGTTACAAAAAAAAGAGACAAAGATTTTTCGTAACGCAAATGGAAGATTAAAAAATAGAAAATTAATAAATAGGACAATTTTATTTAAGTTTTGAAAAATACTTTAAACTTTTAAATCCATAGTGGTAAAGAGAGCAAGTAAATAAGGGATGAAGTCATTTAACTTTTAAACAATCTGGCAATTTCCATTGTTTTGCTTTGAAAGTGCATATGGGTGTTAGGTTAAGGTTTAACTTCCTACAAAAAAACATTTTAATTTTGAAAACTTTTTATTTTAAAAAAAGTGTGCTCGTTTTCCTCTTTTTCTTAAGAATAATATTAAACTTTATTTCCACATTTATGCTTTAAAAAATTAAACAAGATTTATTGT
This sequence comes from Melanophora roralis, assembly GCA_963583895.1. Classification (NCBI taxonomy): domain Eukaryota; kingdom Metazoa; phylum Arthropoda; class Insecta; order Diptera; family Rhinophoridae; genus Melanophora; species Melanophora roralis. The sequence goes on along the minus strand of OY757188.1, from coordinate 89,878,149 downwards.
TGTTAAATATTAATCAAACTAGTCGTTGTCTTTTTGCTTTGATCATATTGAGTTAAAGTAAATAATTTATGAAACATAAACAAACATATGTATATGTTTGTGCATGTTTAAAGCAATTCATAATTCTCGTATTTTAATATTTCGTTATCTTTAAGCGTGTATTTTTTTCATAACTTAATTTATGGTTTTTGATTTTTTATTAAATTTTATTTAAGATTTTGCATTTATAAAGTGATTTGCCTTCTACCATCAACTTCATTTAAATATTTTTTATTTATTTGTTTTCTTTTATTTATAAATTTTTTTTTCTGAAATTAGTAGTAAAACCACTTTTTGTTATTGTTATATTTTTTTATATATACATATAAACATTTTTATTTATATTATTTCACAAATATTATTAACAGGTTATTTTATTTTTTTAAGCATTTTTTAAACATAAAATATTTGCTTATTTTATAAAATATTTATTTTTCTTTTTTTTACATCTCTACATTTTTGGCCACATTAAGCAAAAATTTTGCTTTCAATTTTATCTTCTTGTATTCAAATTAATCTCCTTTTTTACCTATAACTTTTATAACGATGCACAATTTGATTTGTCATGATTATCCACATTTTTGTTAACAATTTTTCCATTTTATTTGTAAATCTATGCGAACATAAATAAAAATTCTCTTTATTTTGCATACTACATGATTTTGTGTTTTTTTTTTTCAAAATTAACTTTCTGTTAAAATTATTGCTGTTTATTTAAATTTTTATTTATGTATATTTTTTGTTATACATATTAAAATAAATTTAATAACGACTTGAAAGTTAGTTTCAGTTGATATTTTTTTTTCGAGCGCGTCTCACACGTTGTTGATTACGACTGACTTAAAATAACAGTTTGTATCAGTTGTTCAGCTTTACGTTGTGCTGCTTTGTTTTTGTTTTATATTGGGTATATGAAAAAGTTTAAAGCGTATGCTAATAAGTTGGTAAGATATTTGACAATATGTAAATTAGCTAAATGAGTAAGAATTAGGAAAAAATTAAAACACTACTATATGACCTCTAAAAGTGCAAATAATCTAAGAGAACGCCTTACTGGACTTCCTTTAAAAAAAATTGTGTTCATCCACTACTATGTTTTTTTTTTTTTGTCATAACCACCACTCAGGGGATCGCCCCTATACATGCATTGCATCGTTTTGATATCAGGAAAATAGGCTATGGTATGTAAGATATAGGGAGTAGTGTTTGTGGGCATTTAATTTAAATTTCTCGATATTAGCTGTGACAGGAAAGACATGTTGAAATAGTTTGTTCCACGTATGGACTGTGCGACTAAAAAACGAAATTTCTCTGTGAGGCATAGTACGATTCACTGGCCAGTAGACCACCAATGGGTGTGCTCTCCGTGAAAGACAAGTATCACGTTCAAGGTCACGGGTCACATTGCGACGATGTTCAAGTGAATTGAAACGGTGAGATACCCCAACGTCACCGATGAGTACCTTTGTCCGTTCCTGTACTCCAAAATAGACTTTGGACCACCTGCCCATACATGCAAATTGCGTTCCATTTTCGGTCGAATATAGGTGGTTTAAATACTAAGAAGATCAGCTGGCAATAATAAAGTGGTGGCTATATTTATATATAAGAAGCTTAATGGAGTCCGGCATTTTGCGCTTATATATAAACTTGTTGCTATAGCAACGCGTTTAAGTTATTCAGGCTTATTATGAAAATGGGCATTCAAACTGTAATGCATATCGTGCCCTTCGTAATTTTTTTGGTCAATTTAATCGTCTAAATATGCGTACAATCGACATAATCGTGCAAAAATTTTAGCAAACCGGGTATATAGGAAATGTGAAAATACCAGTGCATGCTCGTACAGCTTGTACTATAGAAAATATTGCTGCTGTTCGTGAACGTGTGGCTGAAGAGCCGTCCTCCCCAACTTGCGTCATGCCCAACAATTGACCTCTCACGCTCGTCGTTAATAAACACGGTGCCACTTGCCACATAGTTAACGAAACAATGGCTCTTTTGCGCGACAGCTTCAATGGCCGTGGTATCGCACGGGGTGTCGATGTCAATTGACCGCCAATATTATGCGATTTGATACCGTTGGGGTTATTTGAAAGAAAAGGTATTTATCAATAAGCCAGCAACAATTCAAGAGCTAATGGATGAAAAAATTTGGCGCATTAACGGCACAGAACTTCTATTATGCCTCACCGTCATCGAAAACTTGGACCATTGGATGGAAATGTGCCACCGAGGTCGCGGTGGCCATTTGCCCGATTGTGTTTTTTCGAAATCAACATTGGTACTTAAAATTTAACCACCCATTACATAAGCTTTGAAGATTTTGGTGTCAGGGTTATATTCTGTAAACAATTTAAAAAACCAGCACAATTATTTTGACTTTACTGGTTGTTAAGGGTATTTTCCTTATTAAATTTTTGTACTTAGTTTCTATCAAAAACACTACTTTTTCTTAAAAAATTCTTTTAAAAAATGTGATGGGTGTGACTTTTTATCTAAGCATATTAAAAAAAGCAGATTTTTAAACTGTCTACTTGTAATTCATATGTTTCTTTTCAGTAACTAGTAACATGTTTATTTCAAATGTGTAAATTTGTAAAATTTATAATTTATTCTTAAGAAATCATATCAAATAAAAAATAACAAGTTTTTCCGCTAAATACTTTCGAAATTATAAACTTTTCTGATATTTTCAAATGGAATTTTTTGAAGGTATCTCTACATTAAGCTATCTTAGTTTTACTTTGAAAATATTGCCACGAATTTTTTTTTATTTACTTTAATCGCACTTGCTACTTAATTAAACAAAACTCCATAACATAAGTAGCTTAGATAAATTTTATTATGAATGCGTGAATTGAAGCCATATTTGTCATAATGAGTGACATTAGAGGTGATATCAATCACAACATATATCCCAGTTATTAAAATCGAGGTGTTAGGCAACATGACAGCAACATGAAAAATGTGATAAAATCAATGCTAGTGGTCCAAGTTCCTCTTTACAGCAACAGACCAAGGTATTTGATGCAAAAAATGTCAAATTTTAATTTTCAAATCAAGATAGACAAACGTCCAAAAAATTTTGCACTCTACCCAAATCTTAACTAGTTGCTCTTGTATCATTTTCAGCTGATCGTGTTGGCAGTTGCCATTTGGCTGCTGCTGCTACTGTTGTTGTTGTTCTTTTTGTTTTAATTATAATTGTCGTGTTGTAGCCGTATGAATAAATTTTTTATACAACTTATTGGTCTAACATTGCCACAAGCCAATCAACATATACAAGCAACATGTGCATAATAATATATGAATATTTTACAAAAATAACAGACATATACACATATGTATATTTGCAGCTAATATTTAAAGTATATGTGCATATATGTGTGTGCGTATATCAAAATACAAACAGCATTTTTGCTTGAGTCTTAAGCAATAATCTATAGATAATTTTTCTTAAATAAAAAGCAAAAAAAAAAAAAGTACAAAATTCACTTTTGCAAAATTTTCCTATAATTTTCAATGTAAAATGTAAAAGTTGATACACTTAGTTACACATAGAGATAACAAGTTTGTATTTTGTCACTTTTAACTGCGAATATTACAACTATTGCCATTTTTTTATAATGTTTTGTAGCTGAAAGTGGTATGTGAAAAATTGAGTGAAGGAGTTGTTCTTTTTTTCAGAAAACTGTTATCAATGTACGAGTTTAGCAGGGTATGCATGTTTAAATGGGCCAATCAATGTGTACTACACATTTACGTTGTAAAAAGTTTTAATTGAGTTGACACCTAAGATGAACACCTCTTACAAGGTTAACATAGATGATAAGTGACTATGCAAGTTTGTTAGCGTGTACGGACGCACGCAATTGGATTATAAACCTTAAAGGAGTGGCACAAAATTTCTTTAAAATTAATATAAAAATTATTTAAAGTTCTTCAATGTTAAAAAAAAATCTAAAAGCTATTTTTAAATTTTTAAACAACATGTTTCCTTTATGTTATTAAAATTAAACGCTCAGAAACAAAAATTATTAAAAAAAATATATTTTTTTTATGCATTACATTTAATGTTATAGTCTTTCGATATTTTTGTTCAACTTAAAAAAATTTTTCATTACGCCAATCATTAACTAGCTCTTCAAGAAATAAATTTTCAGCAACACTTATATTATCATGATAATAGTATTTAACAAAAATTGCTATTCTAGTGAAAAAAACACTTGTTTAACAAAAAACCTAACATTTCATAACTAAAAAGATTTGACAAACATTTTAAATTCAAACCCAATCGAAGGCAATTTAAAGCCGGCTTTGCCTCTTCACTACTACCACTAAAGATCTCAACTACTTTTGGTGCCTGGTGCCATGATTATGTATCTTGGGTTAAAATATTTAAAGCGTAACACAACAAAAATCTCTAATAACAAACTTGTTTTTTAAGACTGTTCTAATGATAGACAAAAGCAAAAATCAAAATACAAAAGCTACAAAAAATAAAACTTGATTTCTTGACTTTTTTTAAGCTTAAAAAAAACGTCAACAACTGCGAATAGAACTTAACAAAAAAAAACTCTTTTCAAAATGAAAGACAACACGTTTTTTTAATAAACTTAATAATTCAATTAATTTCATATTGTATTTTTTCTTCTAACTTAATTTTCATAATTAAAGTTTCACTTTGGTTATTTATTGCGGAGACTTTTTATAAAAAATGTGTGCTTAGCAAGCATCGAATTAAACAAAACTAAAATTTATTAAAAAAAAATTATTTAAAATTCTTAAAAATTCTTTAAAATTAAAAGTTTTCTAAATATAAGTTAAATAATATTTTTTTAGTGAAATATCGTTTTTAACACAAGAAAAATAGAAATTTTCTTGAAAAAAAAAATTATTTGGAAATGTAGATATTTTAAGACGGGTTTTGCAATAAAATTTTGTATATGTTATCATATCGTATGTGTAAAACTTAATTACGAGAAATCCAATTATATATTATATATAATGTATGTTATACCTTTTAAAATTATTGTAACTAAAAACAATAAAAATTTATTTTAAAAAGTTCAACTTAAATTGCTGAAAGGTCGTTTTTAAGTCTTTTTACCGTTTTTTTTTTTTTGATAAATATTAAAAAATTAAACACAAACCAATTTTTTAACTCAAAGCCTCAAAGGGCATTTATTGCTAAAATATTAGAGCTTCCAAATTCGTTGGCCTTTTTTTTTTTTGTTAAATCAATTCTTATTAGTAAATTGTAAATATTTTATGTGTATACATATGTATCGAGGTAATAACTATGCACTTTTGCACTTTTAGAGAATTAAATATTACTCATACGTAAAGTGGCCTCCACCCACTATTATTTCGTTTAAAATATTACTTATACGTTTGAGTGGTTACAAAATGACAGGGCGCCTTATAATTAATTCCTAAGTTTTTTTTTTTATTTAATTTTTACACCTAATTAGTAACATGCCTTAGATATTTTTAACATTAATTTGTATTGTATTAATAAAATTTACTTATTACTAATCATTTGTAACAAATTACTGTTCTCTAAATTAAAATCAATAATTGTTGGTCAAGCACTGTCGTACTTAAGTACATGCATTTTTTTACACAAAAAGAAAAAACACTTTTAAAAATCAAGAATTTTACTCTTAAATTTATCTTAAATCGTACTTGAAATTTATATACGATCCGTACTTAGGTGTTCTTAAATCAAGTCTAGTCAGGGGGCAAATTACGGCATTCGATTCGAATCGAAATTCTACTCGAACGGTCGAGTGGTCAATGCTTTTAATATAGGAATTCTAATAAGAATTTCTTAATTTCGATTCGAATCGAATGCCGTAATTTGCCCTCAGAACTACTTCAAAAAATCAAGCAAAGAAAACTTTTTATTTTTTAATTTATTTTGGCATTTTATGAAATTGTGCTTGATTTAAGAAAATCTATACTTAGAGAAATTCGTACTCACCGTACTTTTGAAGGCTTGATTTAGGTAAAGTTTACTTGGTTTATTTTTTGTGTGTATTTATACTTTAATATTTGTTTACAAGTTAGGTAGTTATTTTTGCTTTATTTAAACGACTGTTTATAATATAACTATTTTCCTTTTTTGGTTATAATTATTATTATATACTAATATGTACTTTTAAACGCTATGGGAACCACATTAGAAAACGTTAGCAAAATTAAAATCTATTAAAACCTTATACTTAAAACTGTTTGTAAGTTACGAAGAAATTTAGATTTTTAATACACACAGTGCCTCTTGTAACAAAGTTTCTTAAGCACCATCTATCTATGGGTTGGAATTAAAGGCTTTTTTCTAATAGAAGTTAATTGTTAAAAAAATTAATTTTAAAACGAACTAAAGCTAAAATTCTTTAAAACAAAATTTTTTAAAATAATCGATTTAACAACCATCCCTAATATATTTGACTAAAAACAACAAAATTTGTATATTCTTAAATATTTCAATAAGTCATAGTAATATTTCTGGTAATAATTGTCCATAGACATCTGTCAAATAAGCTCTTAGTAAATCTAAAAAAATTATTATAAAAAATGGCCTTATTCAATTTTATTCATTTGTTTACATACACATATACATACATATTTAAAGAACATTGGCTTGTTTCATATCAAAAAGTTTTCAGTAAAATTTTTTCCAATTTTAATTAAAAAATTTGTTCGTATTATTTGTATAAATTTTTAACTTTTGGTTTTGATTCAAAAATATTTTGAAGTTTTTTGCCCTTAAGCCATAGTGATCCATATATGTATCCTAAAAGTGGCCAAGATGTTTTTTATGTTGCTCAAAGCACTTTCAGTCTATTCTACAATAAGTCTTAGGTTTTTAACTTCACCATCACATTTAAAATGAAATCAAACGCTACATTCCTTTAATAAAAACTTAAAAAAAATATTTAAAATTTTAACATTAGTACTTTAAAAAAAAAATTTTATATTAAATAAAACTTATGATTTTCTATGCCTGATTTAATTATATGATCCCATTAATATTCAATTCATGCAAAATCCAAAATTTTGTAATTAAAAAATATAAAACGCTTAAGCCAATATGACTGCCAAATGTCTTTATGTTTATCTTTTTTTACATTTTTATAACATGTTGTTTTTCCTTAATTATAGTTTTTCATATGTAATGGCCCTTTGTGCAATATAGTAGTCTAAAGCCACCTTTAGCGAAACCTTGTAATATTGAGCCAGAAAATTGTAAATTATTCTTCAATTTTTAAAGTAAAGCAGTAGAAAAAATTAATTATAAAACATTACTTCGAAAAAAAAATCGCTAAATCATAGCAATATTTTAAAAAATTTTTGATTAAGCAGTTAACATTTTTTTCACTGCTTTAGAAATAAATTCCTTTTTTAAACCAAGTCTTAAAAACGTAAATTTTTTTTAAAAATAAGTTAAATCCCAAATCAAAGAACATTTTCATAAACCAATTTATTTTTCATTGTAAAAAAGAATATCCATTTATACAAATATAAACAAAATTTTCTCATAAACGCAATTTCTTTTAAAAGGAAGCTTGTGATGACAAACGTTTTTGTGTATGCTGTTAGAAAAAAGATAAAAAATTAGTTTTAATCAAATCTGATTATTAAAAATTCTTCGACTACTATTGTTTTTATTGTTCTTCCAAACAAAAAAAAAATTTTAACAACTATTTTAAAATTAAAAATCGTTAGATAATTCAGAAATTTAATTACTTTCATATTCCTTTAATAGAAACAAAGTCCAATTGTGCATTCTTTAAATTAATCAAATACTTTTAAAACGGCTATCCATATATGTGCAAACAAAAATGTTTGCATGTTATTTAATTTTATAAATATTTCATAAAAGTTTTATACAACTGAACAAATAAAATTTTTTTTTATTAGTTCACAAATGCACACACAAATAGTTTTAAAAGAATTGTGGCTTTGTGCCCCCAGATACAGTAAGCCAGCAAACACCAGCAATAGTATCAACAGCAATTTTCAATTTATTAAGTGAAAAAATGTTGGCAATTAAAAATTTAAATTATTACAGTTTATTTTTAGAACAATATATGCACGAACAAACACACACCTAAACAATAAGTTATTAATGAAATAAAAATGTTAATCATGTAAACAAAAACAATAAAGTGAATTTAAAATAGATACAAAAACCATAACTGCAACAACAAAATCAACAGCAGATAGATATTCTTACAAAAATCTACAATAGCAACCAGCAACTTGTGTTTTAGTATTTGTTGTTGTATATAGAAATCGTGTCGTTTATGGCTGTTAAGTCAATTTATGCATCTATACCGCCCATTATAGATTCTTTTCTTTTAAACTTTTTTTTCTATGTCGATTTTGCCACAGTTAATTTTTGACATATGCACATAATAACTATAATGGCAGAGTGTTAAAAGAAGGATTTCATTTGAAAAATAGATATGTTTGATTAATTTAAAATTTGAATTAAAAAGTTTTATTTAAAAGAAAATTGAGGTTGAATTTTACAAACAACACTTTAAAATTAAAAAAAATGGAAACAAATTTTATTGATTTTGAAATCATCTATAATATAGTTTTCATGCCATTTGTCTCTTAGATCATTCCGGGACTGAAACTGGCAGTACTAGATCCACTCTATGTTCGAGAGATAACTAATTTAACAAGTCATTAAACCTGTCTTTTGATACCCCTCTTCAAAGCAACTGCAGGACCTTCGCAGAGAAGGGGCAAATCACTTCCTTATTTTCCCTTTCCTTACAACTACAACAGAGGTCGTTTAAAGGGAGTCCTAGTCTACTTGTATTTATTTTTTCTATCACCAAGTGACGCATTGAGGTTAAGAGCAACCTTATCACATCCTTCCGAAAACGGCTTTTTAATTGCATCATCCGCTCACCATCAAAAGGGTGTCACATCAACCTAAAGACCCTGCATATTTTCAAACTTTGCCACCTGTTTTCAGGCACTTTTTAAGATTTTGCTCTTAGCAGTTCCACGCGCAATTACGACTGATTTTTCATTAGAGGTACCTACTTTGTAGAGAAAATTCCAGTTAAACCAGGTTGTCTGCCTGTTTCCTAATAAAAGTGGTCCTTATGCCTTAGGCCCAAATTAAAACAATATTAAATAGCTGACGACAAGATTTCTTTTATGCAAATGGATAATGTTAGAAAGCCGTCCATGCCAAACCACCAAGAAAGCTGTCCAGTAATAACGGAAGCTTAAGTATACCAGCGGATACGCTATTTTTTCATGGATACGTAATGATCTAGTTAGGGAAATAAATTGCACTAAATGTTTTTACTATTTTGTAGGGTGTAATTAATTAATCTTTCTCGTTTCTTATTGCGTGTTTTTTAGTTTTAATTATTAAGAATTATTGGTTTTTATCCTTATGATCAAAATTAACATTACCTCCTTCTTAGGAAATCTATTTATCAGAAAAATCCCTTTTTTTAGTAAGTAGTATGTTAAAAGCGCATTTTACCGCGTATGAAGCAAAAGTAACCCATTTTAAGTTACCTTGACAACATAATAAGTATCACAAGAAATTACAAAAATTAATGAGTTAAAAGAAATTTTTTTCTACAAGTAAAAGCAAATATAGAAAGGTCAAAGACCTTGAAAGTAAAACTTAAAAAGCTAAAAAATTTTAGATTCAACTATCACAACTTAGCAACTTGTGAAAAGTTTGTAATTTACACCTCGATGGTGAAATTAATCCCATTGTGCAGTTGTGCAAAAAAAAAACATATCAACAAATATTTTATAAAAACTGTGAGCTATTTTTGTAACAAGGCCTTTGAAATAAATACGATATTATATGACTATTTAAATTGTAATTAATTTTAATGATGGGCTGATATAAATCTTTTATTAATTTGCATATATGTCATTTATGTAAAAAGTAAAAAAAAGTTAACTTATTATAACGAAATAAACTATGTAAAAATTAAAAACAAATAATAGAAATAAAAAAATATTTTTTAATAATTTTTTATTAGAACAAAAGATTTTAACCAGCAATAAAAAGCTAAGTTTCGAATTATACAATAAAACGGAACAAAAATTAATAACAATAAAGTGAATATTAATGAATGCGCATTTTGCACCGGTAGACGTATGATTAATGTAGAAATTCTTAGAAATTTGAAAAGAAATTCTTACCTTAAAACACAATAGATACTAATGTACGTATGTGTGTGTGTTATTATTTCATTCAATCTTTCTCAAAATCTATTTATTTAAAAACAAAAAAATTTAAATGATAATTACAGCACGTTTTTATCATTTTACCAATTCATAGAAATTAATTTTGAAAAAAATGTTAAAATGCCTAAAAAATATTAATTGTGTAATTATATTGTAGAATTATTTCTTTTTTAAATTCTATTGCTAGAAACTTGACGCCAATTTTGATATTAGCATTTGAATGGGTATAAATTAAACCAGTGTAAATAACACTGGGATACAAAAGTGGAGAACAAAGTTGTTTACTGGTTACCATTTCTATTTAGTTAGAACGATCAAAGGCAATTAAATAACTTTAGCTTTTCATTTGAAAAGTAATCGGTTAGACTGGCCATTTAGCAAGAAAACGATTTTTTATTAATTCTTAAACGGAATTTTACGTGTTAATTCTTTTTAAAAGATTTTATTTAATTATAAATTTATTAATTTATTATTTTTTTTTTTAATTTTTTTTTATTTTTTTTTATTGGCAGACTGCATAAACGATTTTGATGTAGCACAGTGCTGTTTAAATAAAAGTTTTATTTTGAACCTTTTTTTGCAAAAAAAAAAATAAATAGTTTGCATAAAATTATTTATCTTAAGTTAGAAAAACTGGGGTTGATGTCACCTCTCATAATTTAAATTTATAGTCGATATATTATAAGAAACGACTTAAAAATGTAAAAATTATTAAATACGTAATCACATGACAATCATGAGCCTAATTTCAAATTATACATTTTTTCAAAAATCTTTACAGATCACTTACATATATAAAAAAACATGTTTTTTTACAGAGAATATAATTTCAAATCTTAAGTCATTAAATACAACCTTAAATATTGGAGCTAGGAGACAGAGTCTGAATGTTTCGATTAACCGCGATCTGATGGTAATCTCCAAATGGGGCCGTGCGAATAGGGTCGATTTTAATGCCCGTAAGACCTAATGTTGTCTTCTGACACATAAACGTACAATGGACGATGCTGCCTCGTCTGTATTAATGGATGATATAAGTATTGAGAGGACAGAGACTCTTGATGTTCTGGGCATGAGAATCCAGTGCAATGTCCGCTAGACGGAACACATTTTTTTTGTGTCGAAAGAAGCATCGAAATGTCTTGGTTTTTTTAAACGGTGTAGGAATTACTTTACACCATCTGATCTTCTCAATATTTATACCACCTATATCCGAACAAAAATGGAATATAACTCTCATGTATGGGCTGGTGCCCCAAAGTCTATTTTGGGGCTACTTGACCGCGTACAGGAACGAGTGAAGATACTCATCGGCGACGTTGTGGTATTTAATCGTCTTGATTCATTCGGACACCGTTGTGATGTGGGGTGCGTTTCGCTGTTCTATCGATACTAAAATAGAATGTGCTCTAAGGAAATCAGGAAACTGGTTCCCGAAAACCGGAACTTTTTGTGTGATACACGTTTTTCTAGATGTGCGCCCATACGTAGTCGACTGGCCAGTGAATCCCACCACTCATTACAGGGAGAATTCCTTCTTCGGCCGCACAGTTCGTATGTGGAATGAACTTCCTACTTATGTCTTTCCTGCCCCAGTAAATATAGAGAAATTTAAATCAAATGTCCACAAACAGTACTTCCTTTATCCTCCTTCCCATAACCTATTTTCCTGATACCAACACAATGCAATGCATGTGTAGGGGCCATCCCCTGAGTGCTGGTTACTATTAAAAAAAAAAAATATTACACTCAAAAAATAACTTCTGTAAAATCAACTGGAAATCTATTTAAAATAACTGAATATTTATTGAAAAACCGTGAAAAAAGATATTCATTAAAATTAACAAAATATTTTATATGAATTTAGACATCAAAAAATTAACTGATATTTTCGTTTAAAATTTTTGGTTATTTGAGGCTTTGAATAACCCTTCAAACCAGTTTAAAAAAAATATTATATTAAAATTTAACTGTTTTTTCATTCAAAAACAACTTAACGGAATACTTCCTAAATAACTTACAGTCAGTTACTGTAATAACCTTTTCTTATATTGCACTTTATAGCTTTCTCTATTATGAGACTTTCTGGTGCCATTGACCACATGAACGTCTGCATGCCTGCCTTAAAATCGCATTAAAAAAAACTACAACCACAAAAAACCAAATCAAAAAACCTCAACAATGTTTAGCTTAAACTCCTTTTCATCTGTACAAAATATTCCATATTTTATTGAGGCTAAATAAAACGAAATCAAAATGCAATAAGAAATTGTAAATAGAAAAAGGCATGATAAAAATATCAACTAGAATACCTGCTGCTTAAAAATGTATAGATCATTTAACAGCAGATGCTGTTTTTTTTTTTGTTGTTAAATGCATTAACACAAAACATTACAATCACTTGGCCAGTATGCTCTTTAATATTGTTGTTGTTCCCCTTCATCGTATTTTTTTTTTGTAACTCGTACCACATTGTTTTTATATCAAACAACACTTGACTAAATGAACAGCAACTTTAAGACGGCACACATGCAACATGCTGCACTAGCAAATGAAAGGTTTTGCCACTTAACAACTGAATTGCAACAGCAACTAATAAAAGAAAAACAATGAAAAGGAAAAAATTAAAACAACCACACAATTGCCAACAAGTAAAAATGAAAGGCAAGGCTGTTGGAATCCTGGCATAATTTTATGCTATAGCACCAACTATCACCAGCACAACAACAAAAAGTAAAAATCAAAAAAAAAAAACAACCACTTGCAATAATCACTAGTGATTATGCACAACTTGTATAATAACAATAACAGCAGCAACATTTATAACAACAGCAACCACTAGCAACAGCTTTTTAAAAGAATCGTTTCCTTGTGCTCTAGCCAATACATAATCCCAAAATATGTATCAAAGTACATATATTAAAGTTAACAGCTTCTTAGTTTTTATTTACATTTTTCCAAAGTCAAGACGTGAAACTCTATCTTCCATTTATATAAAAGACAGCCTTACTGAACGAAAGGAATTTCGAAAATAATGAGCTTTCGACGAAAAAATTGTTTAAAAAAGGAAAATTAAGCTAGAAACGATATTTTAAAGTCTAGTTTGACCCTTTTTGGAAATGATTTTTTGTACTTTAAAATTTTGGACCATTTGGGGTAAAAAATAGATAATATTTAATTTTGGTCCTTTTAAGGTCCATTTTATAACTTAAAAGCTAATTAAGTTTTAAACAAATATTAACAAGATTCTGATACTTATTGTGCGGACTTGCCAGTCAGGATTTCGCGGTGGTCCAGCGAGCATCGTGCGTCCGCTCTGATAACATTTTTTTCGACAATTTTATTAAAAGTTCGGTATTCGGCGAATACGTAATAGACCGAGTGTAAATTTAATTCGTTCGTAGGTAAAGAGATTTCGAACAACTGCTTCGGCAATGAATGTCCCAAGGTTATGGGCTAGTTAATCCTCAAGGACTCCAGAAAACATTGAACTGGTTGAAAGCAGCTTAGGTGAAAATCCGCGACTTTCAATGCGGAAAAGAGCAGCCTGACTAGGACTTTTAAAAGCAATCATTTATGAAATTATAAAAAACGATCTGAATTTCTATCCTTTAAAATTAAAATTGTTCAAAAACTAAACGAAAGTGATTTTTATTGATACCTTGCGGCCATAAATTGGATCTGGTACTCCAAGTTTTAATCCAAGTATGGGTTCTACGGACAATAAATTTGACGAGTGGAATGATCATGTCAAAACGGGGGATATTCTTTAGGCTTTTTAAAAAGTATAGGGGTTAATATTTACATTAACAATTACACTAAAAAGGATCTTAAGGATCTTTAACGTCAAACTTTATAGTGTCAAGGAATCCCCGGGCCTAGGCTGTTTGGGTGTAAAAACAAAAATTTGAATCATTACAGGACATTGTCTAGTTGGGGCCAAGTACACACAAATGGACTTCGGGTAATGGGGCAGCTTGTCTCTGACTGCCTGAGGCTAAATGTCCCTAGAGTTGCGGTTAGGGAGAAGGTATCACGAATAACATGATGATGGTATAGTATGAACTGAAAAAGATTGTTTTTATCATAAGCGTCAAGTGGTTAAGAGATAGACAATTAGACAAGTATTATACTTGTTACCATCTATTTAAATCTTATAATAGATTTTCTTTAGAAATACTATAATGATTTCTTGTATTTCTCTATACATTTTTCTCAAAAAACTTGGGAGGGATCTGCTTGCCAACATCATTCATTATTATTTAAATTAACTTTTGAAGCAGCAACTTAAAATTTTTCATACGAATTTACTTAGTATTAAAGAATGCAAATTACTGGACTGCCTTACTAAGCCAGTAAGTAAGTGAGCAAGCATACCTCTTTAGGGGTCCGCAGTTCGATTCCTACCACAAAATCTATTAAGTTTGCTTAGTTTCTTCCTTTTTGTCCTCTTCACTCTCTATAGCACACAACAATGATGTTGCAAAAACTATTTGTTGTTGTAATTTAAAATAAAATTTTAAAAATTGAATATAATAAAAAACTTTTCTGCTAGCTACTCTCTAAAATTGTTAAGAGTCTTAATGAAATAATGTTTTTAAGCTCCAACTTTAACTATAGCAAAACTAAATATTACAAAAATGCAAATAAAACAGATATAAGAAGTCGTCAACAAGTCTGGCAAAGCAATAGTTAATATGTAATGTCTTAATGAATTCCAAAGTCTTATTAAAACATTTTTCATAAGTACATGACAAACACTCATACAGAGATGTGGTCATACATTTAAATACTTTAACACACTTGCATGAGTAAATAAAGTTTTGAACTTAACAGAAGCATTATTCATTAAATATGCATGTTTAGTGTTTAAAAAATTATGTGTTCGGTCATAAGTCATTGCTATAAAAAAAAGATCAACAAAAAGAAAACCGAAATGCACAACTCTTTTGCTTTCAACATTATTTTTTTGATAAATAAACATTAAGATAATGATTAATGGTCAAGTACTTGCATTGCTTCTTCCTTTAGTAACAGATGTACAAAGTTTATTGTTTTATCATCGATGGGTTATCTTAGGCACTAGGAGATCATTTTCAATTTACAAAACTTGTTTACTTGCTTGTTGCCATTTTGATAAAGTTCATTTTCGGTTCAGCTTTGCTTCGGTAGCACTGGCTTTTAAGCTTCAAGTGGGCTTAGATCTTATTTCAATTAAAGTGCACAAACAGAAAATAAGATTTTATTTTACTGGCTGCGCTACTACAAGGTGTTTTACGGGAATATTAAAATTTTCTCTAAAAACCAAGGTATCATTAGGTCCCATTCCTTCAATACATACATATTTTCCTAATCAGAACTTATCGGCGAATACCAGACATCCTTAAATTTTATGGCACTGTTAACAAAAGTTCGTCAATAGTAAAAATAATTCGTAAGCGAAATTTACTCTAAACTGGACGATAAGGCGATTGACTACTTTTGGGGCAGTAGTCTTAATTCCAGCAAGCTTTGCGATGACTCGTACACTACCAGACTGCAATAACCAGAGATGTCCTTATTAGGGCAGAACTGGGAGGATCACATAACAGAGTTTAAAATTAAGACATTTGTGGCTTCGTTATCGGCCAGAGGCAAATAAATGAAAAAGATTTAGAAAATGGGCTGATGGACGACTGGCTGCTCCGGTATGCTGGCTTTTTGATTCGGCTAGAGCTTACCGTCTTAGGGTGGATGTTAACCAACACATCTGCTTCTACAATAACTACGAAAAAGTCATACCAGCTATTGTATGCAATCCAACGCAGTCTTGTTTTAACAAATTCAGGCATTCCACAGACACTCACACACAAACAATCCCTGGCTGGTATTCTGCCAATTTGTTGGATCTTCCTTGCACTTGTATTTTTATATGCCCCATATGTATTAGTCTAAAATGGCAGAAGCTGAGATATACTGTGGCTGGAACTTCAGGTCACTGTCAACTTAACAAGCATTAAAGGAAAATGATTGTCGAAACGGTTAGGAATCACTTAGGCTTGTACTTTCTCGACTTTTTCGAGGTGGCAGTTACCGCTCGCAGTGTTGGCCCCCGGTGTCGATATCATCGACGTAAGCGAGTAACATGTGCTGTCTGGTTTAGAGGATGTTAAGAAGATCATAAAAAACCTCGATTGGTACCGAAAGGCTAAGAGATACTACCCCCTATTTTGCATTTCTATTCGAACCGAAATTTTCTCCGCCGGGTTTTTTCACAGCGAAATAGTTTTGCCACAAATAAATTCTACTTATTATATATTGGATTAAGTCTTTTCAAACACCTTTGGAGGGGTTGTCGAAAGCAGCCTTGTAGTCAACAAATAAATGGTATGTAACGATCTGTTTTACTTGGGACTCCTTCGTAATTTGGCATAGTGTGCATATATGATCGATGGTGGATTTGCCAAGTTTGATACCGTATCATCCCTCAGCCTTAAGATTTTGATCTCTCTCACAATACGCTAGTATCTTGAAATCAATAGGATAAAGACTTATCCCTCTGTATTTTGCATATATTGTCTTTTTGTGCGCCGGAAATAACATTTTGATTATCTAATCCTCGCATATTCGTTCTTTCAACCAGATTATGCAAACAAGCTGATAAATACCCCTTATCAGCGTGTCGCCTCCGGCTTTTAAACAGTTCAGCTAGCAACCCATCGGCTCTTGCTACCTTGTTATTCTCAAGCCTGATAACTATCTGGCTAGGCGGTATGCACTCAACTCTGCTCTGTGATTGGTTCTGTTGTACCTTCAGCGCTTCTATCATCGGATACCAACAGGTGTGAAAAATTATTTTTCCATACCTTCTTCATCTTTGCAGGGGGATGTGCCTGTACCAAAGCCTTCAGTTCATTTTAAAATTTGTTTTCTATTCAGTTTCGATTTTAATATCGTGCATTAAAAAAATTATTTTACTTTTTGTGCAAACTTTGTACTTGTCTTTATTGCTTTTTTCTGGATTTTCTTGCTCTGAACAATGTCACATGGTTAATGTCTTTCGACTGGCAATATGTCAAGCTTCTGCTTATTGCACACATTTTTTTGGACGTTATTTTCCCGATTTTTTTTTTTCTTGCAGTTTGTGCTGAAAGCTTCACAAAGAAAAACAATTATTTCTTTCTCTTAAATACTTCATTAGTTTCCAGCGGCATATTGTGCCGCGAACGTTTAATTAATAAATCAACACGACACTTTGTATATATTTTTTTATGAACTACACACACACATACCCATACATATGTACATACCGGCAGTCTCTAGTGTATAAGTTGTTTGGTAGTGTTTCGTAAAGCCAACTGTCACACTTTAGCTCGTACTAATCACAAAATCATAATTACGGTCATTATTGAGATGATCTTTTTTAAAGCGAGTTTTCGTTGTCATATAACTAATGGTTCGTTCGTGACTCAGATCAAGATTTGTTAATTTTTTTATTTTTGCTAAAGGAGTCTAAAACGAGCATTTGGTTTGGAGCGTGGCATTTGGCTTTTTTTTTTATTTTGTATTTTAGACAATAAACCGAAAAGCTATTTGTTTGCCGCTTGCAGTTTAAATTCTATTTAAGTTATATTATCGAATGCATGAGTATTAGCGTCATTGTATATGTAATTATATTAACATTGTAGCGGCAGACAAATTGACGCTATTGTCTTTTATTATCAAGTAGCCTTAATTAACTTAAACATTTTTAAATATAGATCGTGATCTTAGTTGTGATCTATGTTTGTCATTAAAAAAAAAACACTTGTATAATTGTTACGCATGCAACATACAATATCGCCCCCTCACCCTCACAAATAGTTGAACATGAATTCATTAAAATTTAAATAGTGACACTTAAAAATACTAACTACATGTACATAGTTTGAAGAAGTGTCATAAAAATAGTTTAGATCTCATGTTAATTAGTTGATATGTTTTTCCCCTTATAATGCATATACTATACAGAGAAGCATTACGATAATTTCCTTAATTTCTTTACTTTTTTTATTAACATTTTTTGCGGAAACGGATATATTTTTTTATATTTTTTTTTATTTCTGTTAGTAAGTGGGTGTAAAAATTCATTTTGTCTTAGATAATAAATAGTTTTTGTAGTTTCATTTATTATTTGTGTGCATTAACTTTTTAGCATATTTTCTTTATAAAGGAAATTAATCTTTGGCATATTTTTAATGAGAAATTACGTTAAAATTCGGTCAACGTAACGCATTGTTAGATTAATAATAGGTGTTTCATAAAAATTATAATAATGATATATTTTGAATGTTTCACTAAACAAGTGAAATTTTTTTCATTGAAATGATAAATTGCATTCATAAAATTAAAAACAAGCTTCATTGGCTCGACCAAAAAAACGTAGTTCTTACTAAATCTAATAATTAAATTAATGAACTAGAAGCATATTTTAATGAAATAATTTCATTTAAGAATGATTTTAGTTCACTATGTTTACGAAGATCTTCTTTGTGAAAGAGATGAAATTATAACTAAAAGGAAAATATGGAATTAAAGGATTGAAACGAGGTTAGGTAAGGTAGAACAGGCAGCCGTTAAAGGAAAGGATACAGCTCAATTCGCACCTGGATACTCAGCTTAAAAAAGAGGAGATAGAAGAAAAGAAGAAATTGAGAGAAGGATAAAAGTGGTGGGAATCGAACCCACGACCCCCCGACATCCAATGAATAAAATTGATCAGTAGCATAAAAAATTGACTTAGTAGTATTAATGCAGGAAAAGTAGGCAAAAGCAGCCCAAAGTTGTGAAAAAACATTTTCTTCTTTTAAAAATAATTCGATAATTTTACATCCAAAAGAGAATAAAAAAAGTGTAAATATAAAAAAATGTAATCATATTTTACTTTTAATTACTTCTAAGGAGTTTTAAATGATCATAAAGTGAAAAACTAGATATTTTTTTAGGAATTTTATGAAAATGTCATACCGATCACATTTTCAAAAAAGGTTTTTCCTTAAGGAAAAAATAGTTTTTTGTAAAAATTAAGTTACAAATACGATTAAAAAAAATAATTTAAAATATTGTTCAAATTTTAAAATTAGTCCTGTTTTCCAAAATATTTTAATAATATTTAATATTTGAAGTAAAAATTAAAAAAAAATTAATGTGTAAGGAAGGTCACACCCGTCACAGTCTTTAAGTGGTCATTGTGAGTAGAAATTGTGTTATTTTAGGGTCTTTTTACTATTAAACGCTTAAAAACCTTGCATCCTTGGAAATTATAGCACTTTCTCAAATTAAAATTTTGAAATTTTTAAGTTACAAGCAAAAGTTTGCGTAAAGTGGTCATACCCGTCACAGCGGAATTACCCATATGGTGTAATGGAAAAACAAGAAGGACTATATTAGAAATTAAATTTTTGGGAAAAATATTTTAAAACAGTGTTGGAGTAAATATTTTTATATCTGGAAAATATTGTCTTACACGATTTGCACGAGGTTTAAAGGTAGTTATTTGTAGCAAAAGGAAAATAAACATTTTCCTAAACATTTTTTAATTTTTTTTTATTTAAACAATCTTTACGCTCTGTTAAAATAATTCTTAATTCTTGTTACTTCCAAAAGCTATTTCATCTGCACGTGAAGCCATTAAACAATCATGTTCAATTTATTATATTAAATTTAAGAACATTTCAGCATAAGTGTAAAGTAATTTAGTCGTAAAAAAAAATTTTAATTTAAATATAATGATAAAATTTCATATGAAAAGTATGAAACAAATAAAAAAATCATAATCAATCTATCCTAACCATAGAATACCCTATACCATAATTTATTTAAGTACGAATATTTGGTTTGAAATATTTGTCGTTCTTCTTAGTTGTGCTTCTGGAGTAATGTTTGATTTTGTTTAATCAAATAATTAATCGCTTTTAAATTTTATTTTAAGCGAATAGTTTTTAAATAACTCAAACAACTTAAATTATTCGCCTGACTCACACAATTTTTCAAAATATTTTTTTCCAAATTTTTTTTTTTTTTTAAATTTTTAGATTTTATTTTAAAATATTTATACAAAAGAAATAAGCTCAAGCCGTTGCTTATTTATTTAGCAATATATTGAATGTGCAACAAAACTTCTTATCTTTTAAGGTTTAAAACAAATCAAGCCAATTTCGAATATTTGTTTAGAAGTGAGGCATAACCTAGTAGAGCGTGGTAAACCTTCATAATAGCTTCTTCCTTAACAGTTTTTTTTCTAATTATAAAGCAGCAATTAACCCGCTGCTTCGTAAGCGAAGTTCTAAAAATAAAATTTAAAAGATTAGTTTTTGATCACTTAGTTGACTTTTGGCCTCAATTGGGGTCAACAAGCCTTTATTTCTTTATTTTATGTTTCTAGTATTATAAGCTCAAAAAATGAAAAAAGTTCCAAAAATGTCAA
This sequence comes from Melanophora roralis, assembly GCA_963583895.1. Lineage (NCBI taxonomy): Eukaryota > Metazoa > Arthropoda > Insecta > Diptera > Rhinophoridae > Melanophora > Melanophora roralis. The sequence continues at coordinate 89,857,415 of OY757188.1, read as the reverse complement.
AAAAATTTCGTTTTGACCACTCTCTTTCGACCTCAATCTGGGTCAAAAATCATTCATTTCATATTTGTTAGCTCATAATCGAAAAAAAATGGGGAAAAGTACCAAAAATGCCAACAAACAAGCACTTTTCGCCTCATCTTGTTGAAACCAGGTGTGTAAAGAGTACGAAGGAGAAGCTCGCAGGTTTGGCAAAAAAGAATTCCGCAATCATACGTCGCTAATTTTAACCGTTGACACTCATAGTCTGGCCTCGAGAATTTTCGAAAAAAAATAGTCCAATTACCTCATGTGTAGAAAAAGAACACCAAACAGTTACCCTGGGGCAATGCAATGGTTTTTAAGTCTCAATCGAGGGTTGCAGGCTCTTAGGGATCAGTAACGGCAGTTTTGCTTGTTGATGTGGCCGTTTAGTAATAATAATCCTCGGCGCTCCAAAAAAATTGAATTAACAGTGCGAAAACGCTCCTACATGTTTTAAAAATATAAATCAAAGTCACTTCCTTTTAGTTATTGAAAGTTTTAAATTTTAAAGGATGGAAGGCAATATCAAAGCTTAGTTGTTTTCCTGTCCTATCAATTAGGGTCCGAAATTTCAAAAAAGTGCTGGACACAGGTCCATTTTTGTAGCAAAATACGATGACATCAACATTTCGGGTTTTTCTATATTTTGCCCATTTTAACCTTTTCTGTTTCGAATTTTCCAAAATCCCGTCTTAGTGGATCTCTAGCTCAACGCGTTTGGGTTGTACGATGATGAATGTGCCAGTCAATCACCAACGCTTTTTCTTAAAATTGTCGTGTTTGACATTTCCGAAGAACGTTATTTGTATTTGAAAAGTCGATTTAAATAAACAAGCATAATAACTTGGCCATTTTGGAATTCCTATCAATAAAAACCAAAAATATTTCATTTCGTGTCCTTAATATAGAAAGGCCCTAACTCGTATTTTTTAAGTCAAGATTTCTTTTGCTAATTGTGGTATATGACAAGACCAATTATCGAAATTAAATCAAAATCTGGGCTTATAAAAAATACGAGTCAGGGTTTTTTAATTGAAGTAGCAATATAATACTTTATGGGGTTTTCAATGGCTACCCAAAATATCACGTTCGAAAGAAACTGTAATATAGACTTATTCAACCCTGCTCAAAAATTTCACAATAAGAATTTAAAGTGAAATTAATATTACTCGAGTAGTCGATTAATCAACGTGCATTGTTCGAGTTATTCTTTAACCAAAATTTGAAAATATTCTTACTCGAGCGATTTATCTACTAAAATTTGTTCGATCAATCGAGCGATTATTATTCGAGTGGATACTCTAGTAGGCACTGAAGGAAATATATTTCGGTTCATAATGGCCACTAGAAGTCCTTATACACATGTATAAGTTTTAAAAAATATTACAAGTTCAAGCCGCAAACAAATTTTAAATTGTCACAAACGAAACTGCAAAATAAATATGCCAACTAAATTCTTTTTTATTTAAAGTGACTATTAAAATTATAATTTTAAAACAAATTAAGACATTTTCATTAAATATTTACTTAATTTTCCACTTATGCTTGTAGTAAATGACTTGTACAGACGCGAATAAAAAAAACTGAAATAAAGTGTGTTTGAAATTAATAATATTTTTTATGACTCTCACATTTTCTATGTAGTTTTCGTTTTTAATATAAAATTTTATGACTTTTAGTTGTTGGCTACTGAAAATGTTTCTTGTCTGAGAGGAAAGCAACAACAAAAATTAGTTGTTGTTTTTTGTAACGCATAAACGAATTTAAAACCAGTAGATAAAAAAACTAAAATAATTAATTTCAAAATTTAACCTTGAGCGTAAATTAATAAATATTTAAATTATTTACTATTTTTTTCTTTTCAGTAACAGACGAGCCAGCGAAAAAGAGCTTTTTGGGTAAGTGATATAAAATATGATATAAATAAATATAAAAGCCTTAAAAAAAGAGGCTTATTTTATGGTATATCCCCACTCTTCACTTCCAATTTCAAATTATCCTAAAACGTAATTATCAAAAATAGTTCTAAATTTTTCCTAATTTTTCGAATTGTAAAATTACTTGCTTTGATTCTTAACTTTGTTTTAAATATTTTTTGCGTCCCACTGTGCGTTTCTGATTTTTTTTTTTGTTTTTATTCAAAGTTTTTTTATATAAAACTAAAGTTTGAGATTTTGACAATATTTTTCGAGATTTTTGGTATAAAATGTGAATTAAGGGTTTCCCAAAAACTCAGGAAAATTTTTCTACATTTTTTTTACAAAAGCTTTATTTTATTAAAAGCTCTTTTGCAAGTGAAAACAGAATGTGTGTACAATTTTTTTTAACAATGAAACAAAAAATTTTTTGAATTAAGCTGAAATATTTTATGTAATCCCTTTAAAAAATTATATCTTTAAAACCAGAATTAAATAAAACAAACTGAAAATGGGATTTCAGCTTTAGACTAACAAATCCAAATAAACTATCGTTTTAGGGATTATTTCAAGAGGCGTCTTTTCGAAACTGATCTCTGTGACGGCAAGGTCCGTCTTTTTTCCCCGCCCAGTCTGTACAATCCTGGTTCTCATAGTCGGTTAAAGGTACTTTCCTTAATTCCTATCACCCATAATTAAATAGGTACCACTTCAGGTGTGCTTTTCATGTGCTTCTTTGACGATTTATATTAAAAACGAAACACTTATATCTAAAATTTTAAGCGTTTTTTAAAATTCTGTTAAAGAAATTCTTGAATACTTCTAATTTAAAAATGTCGAAAACTTGAACTAATTAAGTGTTTATTTTTTTGTCTCATTTTTTTTTTAAACACATGGTTTAATTTGCAATTGTTATTTGACAAAATTCAAAAAAAAAATCTCTTTTGTTTAATAATTTTATTGTTTGTGATTCATTTTTGTATGAATTTTTGTTGGAATTTGTTTTTTAAATTAATTTTTCAGATGAAACCAAGACCACCAATATCAGACCATGTTTTTATACAAACACTTGTATATTTTTACGGAATGTCTTTGGTGAAATTAAAGCGAGCAAAATTCAATTAAAATCTGTTTAATTGCAATTTATTTAAAAGCAGTAAAAGACGACACATTTCGTTCATACTCACTCGTATGTCAAATGCGTAAGAAACGGCTGACAAACATATCGTTAACTTAGCAATTTAAGTCAGAACTTAAAGTCATTGATTTTCAAGAGATTAATAAAGTAAAACCCGTCTTAGATTTAAGCTTTCTTAGATGCAAACAAAAATTCTTTAGTTAAAGATTTAATCTGGGAAAAAGAAATGATTTTTATGCATTTTGAGTTGTGATTGTTTATGATTTAGTGTGTCATATGTATTATTTTGCATCAAAGAACGACACATATCGTTCATTTGCTCAAACATTGTCATAATTCAAAAAAAGCCATTTCGAGAAAAACGCGGTTAAGGCTTTCGATTTGCTTACATTTGCTAAAAAAAAGACAAGCGGCATTTTCTCTTCGAACGTTAAAAGTAGAAACAATTTCAAGATGAAATTAATTTATAGTATAGAGCATAACATGACCAACAATTCTGCATTGTTAACTCCAAAAATGAATTTTTTGAGTTATGACATTGTTTGAACAACTGAGAGATATCATCTATGCATGCAAATATACATGCCTACATTATTTATTATGGAAATTAAATTGAAAATATTGTTCAATAATATCTATTCAATTGTAAGTTTGCTTTTACATATTGCACACAAAATTGAAAAAAGTCACAACTCAAAATTCATAAGTTTTTTTTTTGCTTAAGCCAGTTGCAAGATTAATTCGAGAGTTTCGTTTGCATTTCTGAAAACATAAATCGTTGACGAATTTTTTACTGTTAAAGTCAATTTGGTTATACAATTGGAACTATATACTAAAAGCAAAAAAAAGTCTCATGACAAATTTTAATTTTCAATTGGGAATGTTTTTGATTTAGTGTTCGATATGTAAGCGGTACTTAGTACTAAAATAGTTATTTTGTGCGACTGCTGCTAAAAGATGACACCATCTAATAATTAAGTTTCATTTAAAGTTCAATAGTATTTTAATTGGAGCATTTTGCGTTATAACAACAAATTTTTGTGCTTAATTGGAATTGAGTTAAAATTGTCTGGCAGTTTAAAGTATAAAAAACCTTAAAACATACGCAAATTAATTTAAAAAACATTCTTAATAAGCACGAATATTGCATAAAAATATTTAAAAAAAAATTATTAAATTTTCAAAATTTTATTATCGAATACCAACAAGATATTTTCTTTTCTAAAAGCAGTTGTGAAAGAAAGAAGAAGAAAGAAAATTATTACTTTTATGTTTTAAATTTATTTACCAAAAAAAACTTGTTTATCTTTAGAATCCCATAACACTTAAAGCTAAATTATAAAACTAAAAATAATTGCAAATCCATAACATTTGTTCCCGTATGACTCGTAACAATATGATATTTTCCCTCTTTTAAATTTTTATAAAAACTATACGAATCATTACTATTAATAAATTCATTAAGATTTTGGAGTGTGTTAGAATCTTCTGACAAAAAGTCTAAGACAACTTGAAAACTTCCAATGGCACCTGCAGCTGAACACGGACCATCAATGCCATCTGTGCCGGCACTAAGAAACACAACATCCTTTAAAAGAGGCTGCTGATAAAATTCGCGAGAAAGTCTTAAGGCCAATTCTTGATTACGACCACCGATTCCACAACCAGAGACCTACAATATTTACAGTTTTATAAAAATAAAGAAATTTGGAATTATTTTATAAAATTTTGTAAAATCTTTAATCTTACCTTTACAGTGGGCTCCCCTGCCATTATTAGCAACAAAGGTTTTTGAGTTTCTTTACATATTTCAAGAGTTTTAAGAAAGTTTTTGAATATTTTTGAATTAAAAGGAAATCTTATACTAAAATCTTGTTCAGAGATAGTTCCTTGCCTCCAATTATAAATATTCTTAAGAAAATCACAATATAAAGTTACCAAACTTGAAACCTCTCCTTGTATTGAGGTGGAAGCTATAAAAGGATTGTAGTTGAGTTTCAATGCCTCACATTCTGCTGCTGCTGTGGCCACTTTATTATTACCCACAACATATAAAAAATTATTTTTTAAAAGTGGCGCCACTTTTTTATTTTCTTCTTGTACTAAGATTTTAACGTGATCCTCCAGCTCCCGCCATAGATCAAATCTATTTAAAATATCCTCAGCTTTTTGGCTTTTATTTTCTTGTATACAGCAGGTGGGCCCACTAGCTATAAGATCTACGGGATCTCCTACAATATCGCTTATAACAAAGGATATAATGGCATGAGCGTGTTGGGCAGCCCGGGCCAACTTTCCACCCTTTATGGCGGACAAAGCAATTCGCACATTATTCATTTCCTGTATGGAGGCTCCACAATTTGAAAGCTTTTTAATTAATTTCATTTTTTCCTGCAACTGCAGAGAAGCTTTAGGTAAGGGCAATAAGGCGGATCCACCACCTGATATTAAAACGAATAAAACATCTTCCTCACCCATAGACTCTGCCAACTTTTTTATTTCTTGTGCAGCCTTAAAAGCATTTTCGTCTGGCTGATTGTTTTCAGCTCCTTCGTATACTTTTATTGATGATCTAGCAGGCAAAGACATTTCTTTTGTGTTTTGAAATTGTTGGAGACTACCTTTGGGTATGCTTAGTATTCCCCGTACTAAAAATGGGCCCAGTGACCTTTCCAATTGTACCGCCATGCCCAATACCGCCTTGCCAAAACCCACCACATAACATTTCTTTTTTGTTATATCCACACATTCGCCCTGAAATCTTAAGCAGGTTCTTCCATCTTCCCGTTGGGATTCTAATTTGTAGTTGTTGCTGGCTGATAAAAGATATTTTGGCTTTACAGCTTCCACAGATTTGAAAAAAATTTCCTTTAAATTGTGTAAATGTCTTAGATGGTTAGACATTTCGAAGAAAAAACGTAACCCTTATTCAAATTTCAACTTTCTTAAAAAGAATTTACATATTGTTTTAGTTAAACTAAATTATTTTGTTATAGTCAAAAGCAGAAATACACATTTAACAAAATGTAAACAAAAAAACAGCTGCTTGAAATAATTTGCTAAAGCAGCGGCAGGTTTTAGCAGCGGTTGATTTCTGCAATGGCTGATTTCTACAACCTTGAATTCAGTGGTTGTTGTCTGTAATAAAAATGTTGAATATTGTGATATTATCATTGCTAATAGATGGCACCACTTGATAGCTTTGCACGCACGGCATAACTAAATGTCTTATAATTCAAAAATAATAAGAACAATAAACAAATCTGTTAAAATTTATCAAACGTATTTATTTGATTAATGGTTTTATGAATAATAATACATATAAGTAAACCACAAGTTATTGAAAGGATCTTTTTTTAGCCGCCTTAGAGATTTTAAATTACGTTTCTGAGTCAATTTTCTCTGCCACACTTAATTCTGCTTGTGCTAAAGGACCTTGAGCAAATGGGGGCTCTGAATTGGTCCTGAGGAAGTAAGCGCCTCTAGAACTGCAACAAAATAATAACAGTAAATACAAACATGTGCATGTTTGCAGAGTGTATGTATTAACAATAAACATGTGTTTGTATGTTAATGCAAAGTTTTTCTTTACCTTTCATTTACAAAATAGCCCATAAGAGCATGTGGTACATCGGAATAATTATCACATCGATTATGTAAAAATTCATGATAACTGCCACAGTTGTATGACCAAAATCCCACATTAGTTAAAATTGATTCTGCGTAGTATTTGTTAGAACGAAAATGATTACAAATGTCTAAAATTAAAACCATAAACCGTTATTTTTTACTTAAAAATATTATTTGCTTAAGCCATACTTACTTAGCTGAGTGATGGGATTACAACCTGGTTGTACAATATCTAAAGCATTTGGATAAAAGTCCACATGACCCATAGATATGCTTGAGGAAAAGAATCGTTGATCAGTATGAATAACATCCACAAAATCAGCATCCGAGGAATCCAAACGTTCATCCAAACTGTTGTTTTCAAATAGTGGACCAGCTGGATCTAGGCCTTCAATTTAAAAGAAAATCATTGGAGTAAATAAATCCTTTTAAAAAACAGAATCTTACCAGTTATTCTTTTAACTTTATGAATCATATGGTTTGCAGCCAAAGCAGCCACTTGACCACCTAAACTAAAACCAATTATATGAATATCTTCTGGTGTGTAGATTCTCATTTCCATCAAATTGTTTAGAAGCATTGCCAAACATTTTCCAACAATACGAGCATTACTTATAGCCCAGGGATAAAAGCAAACGAATCGTGACAGAATCGAGTAATCTACACTTATAACGTATGACGGTTCATATTGTAGAAAAAGTGGTCTCAATTCCTTATTAGGTGAACTGTTACCATTTAAACCCAAACCATGTATTAAAATTTTTAAAGGCAAACGTTGAGGAAATAACTCTTCTGTGAGATTAAGTGGATCTAGTAAAAAAGGATTTTGTTCGGTTTCGCTGAAAAAAAAATAAAACAAAAATATATTAACGGCATTATTTATAAAAACTATTTTATGTTTATTAAGGTCTTTTGTTGACAATTATTCCATAGAAATTTGTCAAATTAGCCCCTAATAAACATAAAATAGTTATTATTAATAATGCTGTACAAGTTGTAAATGATTAATGGCCGATTAAAATAAATTTGCTGTTCACAAAAAAAAAACGAAAAGTAAAAAGAAATTTATTACAACTACTACTTAGTAAGCAATTTCGTGGAATGAATGATTTAATAAAAAAATTGTATTAAATAAAAAAATTTTAAATACAAACAAAGAGTTTTCAAATACAATAAGAAAACTCTGAAATTTAATTAAAAATTTTTTAAATTAAATTATATATTCCTAAATAGAAAAAACTCCTAAATTTTAACTAGAAAGCTCTAAAATACAATAAACAATTTTTTTAAACTAAACTAGAAATTTTTAAAATCCAATTACAAGTTTCTGAAATAATTCAACATTCTTCTCCCAAAGGAGAGTCCGAAGAGAATGGCAAAAGAACAGATCGCCCCAACTTAAATCTAAGCTGAAAGAATGTACTAACAAATTAAAAAGCTTGCTGGAGGTTCACAGAATAGCTTCACTTAAAGAGTACCTCGAAGCTCTAGACGCGACAAATTATTCCCTTTGGCGATCAGTCAGACGTCTTAAAAGACCCGTTATCGCAAAACCACCACTGCGTAATCTGAGAGGATCCTGGGCTAGAAATGACGAAGAAAAATGTGATCTGTTCGCAAATCATTTCAAAAACGTCTTCACTCCCAATACTTGCACAGACGTGAGGGTATTACCGCCAGGTGTTGCTAGACGTCCTTTAGAAATACGTTTCCGATTTACAGATGTTGTAGAGGCTGTTGCTAACCTAAATGGTAAAAAAGCTCCTGGCGTTGATACAATAAGCAACAAAATGCTCTTAGAGCTACCTTTTACGGCAAAAAGAATAATTCTTTTTATTTTTAAGGCAATAATTCGGCTTGAACACTTCCCGCCTATATGGAAAGTTGCCTTAGTAAAGATGATTCCTAAGCCTGGTAAGGATCCTTCGAAGGTGGAGTCGTATAGGCCTATAAGTTTGTTACCAACGTTGTCAAAATCGTTCGAAAAATTGCTCAAAAGTAAGCTGAATCCGATCCTGAATGAAAACAACTGCATTCCAGATCACCAATTTGGCTTTAGAAGTCAACATAGTACCATCAAACAAACTCACAGACTGGTGCAGGTTATAATAAAAACCTTTGAGGAAAAGAAGTACTGCTCCGCGCTTTTCATTGATGTCCCTCAAGCTTTCGATAAAGTATGGCACGAAGGCCTGTTAAACAAACTAAAGCTACACCTTCCAGCTAATATTTTTAACCTTTTAGAAAAGTACATAACCGATCGACAATTTATGATCAAAGAGGGAAACCAAATAAGTTCTTCTCAACCAATTGGGGCTGGTGTACCTCAAGGGAGTATACTAGGTCCAGTTCTGTACTTGCTTTACACAGCAGATATGCCAACCAATAGTTTTACACACACGTCGACATTTGCTGATGATACTGCTTTCCTTAGTATTCATAAAGATCCTAAAGAGGCTTCGAAACAACTGCAGCAACACGTAACCCAAGTTGAAAAATGGGCAAAGACATGGGGAATAAAAATAAATAAACAAAATTGTACCCACGTAACTTTTACTTTTCGCAAAGAAACGTGCTCCCCAAACTCTATTAACAATTATACGGTGCCTCAACGAACCGAGACAAAATATCTTGGTGTTCACCTAGATCGATGCCTCACATGGAAGCCTCATATAGATGCGAAGCTGACGTAAATGAAACTCAAAGCTGCTCAAATCCACTGGCTATTGGGTAGAAACTCTGTGCTACGTCTGGATTGTAAACTTCTACTCTACAACTCGATTTTAAATCCAATTTGGTGCTACGGTATACAATTATGGGGCACTGCTTCCTTCTCTAACATAGAAAAAATACAACGTCGTCAAAACAAAATTCTGAGAATGATAACTGGTGCTCCTTGGTATGTTAAAAACAGCAACATCCACAAGGATCTACAAGTTCCTCTAGTAAAAAGCGAAATCCTAAACTATGTGGAGAAGTATTTAAACAAGCTGGAAACACATCCAAATCCGCTCGCTCGAAGCATTTTGCAACATAGTGGGCACACTCGCCTAAAAAGAAGGGATACTATTGCTCTTAGATGAAACTTTTAAAATTAGTTAATTTTATTGTGAGAACTTAAATTTTAGTCTGGTACTGACTGGACTAGTATTAATTACTTAGTTTTAAGATTTGAATACTTATTGTTAGTTCACTTAAGCGAAGATTCAATAATAAAAATATGAGAAAAAAAAATATTCTTGATGCCACATTTTGATTTACGACCAGTGTAATTACTGTTGAGAGAGTTCTCATATTTTTCAGATTCCTTAAGAGAATATATGATTTCATTTTATTTTATTTTAATTTCAAAATATATTTTTTATTTACTGATTTAATTTTCCGTATTATTTTTTAAGCAGAAATAATTATATTTTGCCTTTTTTTTAAAAACAACTATTTTTTTCTGCTTTTAATTATCTTTGGCAGAAATAATTATTATTTTTCAAATTGTAGTTTTTTTTTGCAGAAATAGTAGTTTAATTAATTAATAAAGTATTATTAATATAAAAGGCACTTTATTTTCCAATGGTTTAGTTCAATACCATCAAGATAGTGTACTTTACTTGACTATCGCATGGTTTATTTTGCTTTTTATATCCTTCATATACATAAGTTCGTCTGACGTAAGTGGTATCAAATTATCAGAAATAGTATCTGCAAAAAAATCGCCTTTGAAGTCCATCAAAAATGCCCGATAACTGACCAAAATATATGCTCTGAATATAAAAATCTCTACAATTGCCCCGAGCTGCCCGTACATAGGTGCAATGTATGACCGACTCCCATTACCTTTTCCTTTTTTATTACCCCCTATCTCTAGCCCCAAACAGAGTTGCCATACAAAATTTGAAAATATTAGGGTAAAAACCCCTACAACTTCCTTGGAGTCGCCCTTAGAGGAATAAAATGTATCACATACCCCTATTAGTTTTCCCCCCCCAAACAGATTTCTTTATCATACTTACCACCGATCTCCATCACCTAAGGAGATTGCCATACAAAATTTACAAAAATTATGTAAAAACGCCCAAAACTTCCCCAGAGTCGTCCTTAGAGAAATAAAGTGTACAACCAACCCATATTAGTTCCCCCTCCCAAAAGTATTTTTAGAACATACTTACCCCCTAAGGGGGCTCCCATACAAAGTTTCGAAAATTTTAATAAATCACCTCTTTACAGCTCCCAGGGTGCCCGTAGATAGGTCAATAGCAGGACTGACCCCAACTCATTTTTCCTGGCAAAAATTTACTTGAAACATACTAACCCCCTGTCTTCACCCCTTAAGAGGGTTGCCATATAAAATTTTAAAAAATTACGGTAAAACCCCGGTCTCTGCTTAGACCGAAAACTTTTTATTTTTTAATCACTCTGCATATTTTTAACACTTGTGGCCTTTTTGTTGTTTTTAATTTTCCTTACTATGAAAAATGTTTACAAAAATGGTGCCATTTAAAAATTTTCTTAGAACACTAAATGTAAAATGGTACCAATTTAAAAGAATTAAAAATTACATCAAGTTTTCACTTTGGAGCTATTTTTCATTTGGGTTGTTTTTTAAGAAGCTCTACAAAAAAACTTAAAGAATGACGGTTGAGAGAGACAGAGTATTATAAGCAGCAGCTCCAATTTCAGAGTATGTGAGGTATTGGGTTTTACTTACATTCCACTTAATTCTTAATACTTAAAGTTTAAAACTTTTTGAAAAAACACATATCGGCATTGTTCCGAACGAATCTTAACTAAAAAAACTAACTTCCACAATGCACCTTTTTCGTTGAAAACTTTTCAGACAATTTTTTAATTTTTTTTTGATGTCATTAAAATCTGAACGCCGTATATGACATTTAATAAATAACATATTTTTAAAAACCTTTTAACTTCAATTTCAAAACAAATTATTGGATTTTTTAAACTTTTAAATTTATTTTCTTTTAGTAAAGTCATAACTTTTTTTCTTCACACCTAATACTTACTTGGTATAGAACCAAAATTGTATATCCTCATTGGGACAATTATCCTCGGCATAATAGCAATAAAATTGTTTGCTGTTGTTTATGGCGCTTATGACACGGGCAATATTTAAAACAGACACAAGGAATACTACAACAACAACAAATATTTATTTTAAAAATTTTTTTATTATTTTCTTTTTATATTAAAAACACCTACTCTCTATTGAAATTGTCACCGTTAACACTTGTAATCTACTTGCTTTCATATTTGCCAACACACAAGTTCTAATAATTTTTTAAATTTAATATTTGCATGTCTATTTCATTTATATAATAAATATTTGTGTAAATATATTATATGACCTTTAAGTAATTATACATTATTCAATTATTAGATACTGTTATAAATATGATTATTAAGTAAATATAAATGGGTTTTTACTCGTACCATATAATAAACTTATGGCATAATTTTGTGGAATTTATAAAAGGGCTCTAACAAAAACCAGGGCCTTTATAAAGGGCTTAAATCATTTAATTTTTCATCAAAATGCGAAAGTTTACGAAATTCGACCAAATCATGATCCGTCCAATCGACAAAAGATTTTCTTAGCTGAGGCTCAAAATCATTATCGTAAATATATTTGTAGTCGTAGAGCTGCGGCAATTTTTTATGTTGAACTTGGGGATCTTGTATAGAAGGTCCCAAAGCAAATGGTGATTTATTGGTGGTTTCTAGAAAAAACGAACCTAAAACACTGCAAGTTGTTAAGAGAGAGAAGAAAAGGTTACTTATTTCAATTATTTAATTTTAAATCTTACCTTTGTTTAACATGAAAGCCCATCTGTTGATCATTTGATTGAGTATTGCATAATCCAAAGATATTATGCAGCCAACTGGGACAGCTATAGGCCCAAAATCCTTTTTCGCTACTTATAGATTCAGCGTAATACTGGGGTGCTCTATCATGATTACAACTGCCGGGGTCTAAAGGAAAATTTTTATGTTTTTAAAAATATTTTAAAAAGGGGTAGACTGTGGTAGAAAAGTAGGGAAAATAATAGGGCAGGATAAACATATGTACATAAAATAAGTAAAAAAGTAAGTGGTTTACACCTGTATCGTTATGGCCGCTTAGATATTGAATTGTTGCTTTAAGGTGGCTTTACATGTAAATACAAAGTATTTTGACTTTGTAGAAACAAAATATTATAAAATCCTGTCCGTGTTTAGGAAAATAGAATTAAAGTCTGTTCTAAGTAATTTTCATATTTATATGGATGCTGTTGGTGAAATCAAAAACTGTTTTTTATTGCTTGTTTTCTTTGGGCCCAAAATTTCTAAACAGTGCCAAACACGGGTCGAATTATTTTTTGAGTGGAACATAATACTAAAATAAATAAAAATCAATGTTGTTTCTGTCATATATATTTTAGGAAATAGCAAATTATTGACTTGGACCTTCTAAATGGGTTTGTAAATCGCAAAAGTTTCCGTAGCCTGAATATCGAGTCTCTAGCTTTACATGTTTTAGCTGTTTGATGACAAATCAGAAGATAATCAGAAACTAAAAATTTTGGCCCGATACCCTGGTAGATTAGTTGTAAGTGCACGAGTCTACTAGTCTAGGGATTATGGGTTCGATTTCCACCAGAGTTCCCGGTAAGTCTACTTCATTTCTCTTCTTTTCTTCTATCTCCGCCCTTTCTATCTGCCTCTTCAGCTTCAAAACTACCGAATCAAGCGGACCCGAGTAAACTGTAGCCTTTCCCTTAACCCGGCAGCCGTTAAGGGAAAGGCTACCTTACCTAACCTACCCACATGCGTAAGGTATTTAAAGAGGTTTGCATGACTTCTGGGTATATTCTAGTATAAGAACTGGAACCAATAACGGCTCGTAGGACCATTTTTGTTTGACAAAATATTTCGTCATGTGCAATCATATTTTACAGTTCTTTAACGTAGTACTGGTCTTTGTCATGAAAAACACAACCAGTAGCACGACATAACATCTGGACTTGGCTTATCTTGACTGTGTAGACGACATATGGCTTCACTACATTATCAGTCCGACATGGAAGGAAATCTTAAAATTTAAACTTTTGGCCACAGTATAGGAAGGGTAGGAAGTAACATAAATCTCCCGCAAATGCCTAAGCGGAATTTAAAAAATTTTCTGGTCTGACAAAATGTTAAACGGCTCATTAAGTCGTAAATAGATGTAATGTTGGGTATTACAAGCATCAGCGTAAATACATTACACCCCTATTATAGGTAGGGGGTTAGTCGCCAAATGAACAATATCTGAAAATATTTGGGTGATTTTTCACTTTAAACTTTTTGTTCGTGGGTTTTCGATGATACTCTTATTGTTTGTATGTAAAATCCGGTCAAGGGAGCCGCAGGATATTTTGTGTTCATCGCTTTGCAAAGCAAACAAATTTTTAATATGAAAAAAGTTGCCTTTTTTAAGTTTCTTAGTGACCAAAGCAAAATTTTAAAAGAAAATTCTTTGTAGCTTTTAAAGGGCATTTTGTTTTGTGTGAGACAAGAAATTTTACACAGTTAAAATTTATGAGGGGATTGCATTGCCACCGTTTACTAACCTGCTTCATTCTCGTCTTGACAGCCTGGCTGTAATGGTCCAATATTTGGATAGAAGTCAACATGACCCATAGCTCTCAACATGCCACGACCCAAAACATCTGTGTGAATAATATCCACAAATTCAGCATCGGTTGAATCAAGTTTACGTTCCATACCAACTGTTATAAACATGGGTTTGGCAGGATCTAGACCTTTAAAAGGAAAACTTTTGCTTAAATAAAAATAAGTCAATAATTATCAAATACCTACCGGTTATTCTCTTGAGACGGCGTTTTAAATAATTGGTCGTTTGGCCTGCCACTTGGGCACCCAAACTAAACCCAATCATGTGAATATCATCATTTCGCACCAAGTCCTCATCTACCATGGCATTGATTAATTGAGCCAAGCATCTACTGGCGACTGGTAAATTTTCAACAGCGGCAAAATAACAGGGATAAGAAACTAAGGCTCCATAGTCAACTGAAATAACATAAACGTCCTTTGCCTTTAGCAAAGCTGGTCTAATATAACTATTGGGCGAGTAATCCTGATCCCCAGTATAGCCGTGTAGTAAAATAAATAAAGGTTTTGTGGGTTGAAAGTCACTCAACTTAAGGCTTAAAGGGTCCAATTTAACTGGCTTGTTCTGGGTTTGGCTTAAAGGACAATTAAAAAATTATAAAGTAGAATGAAATAGCTTAAAGAAAACTTACTTGGTGTACAGCCAAAATGTTACATTTTCATTGGGACATTCTGTACTTCTTGTTACCACACATTTGGGATCAAATAAACCCAAAAAAGGATTTGCCCAGCAAAGGACTTGTAAAAAACATTTAGCAATATTTGAAGAAATGTTATAAAATAAAAAACAAATATATTGCTTACCCTTTAAAAATATTATTGATATAAACATTTTTGACATTTTTAACTTAAATTTATATTTTCTTCACGTTTTTTTCCTTCCTTATACTCTAATGTATGTCTTGTTAATATTTATTATGCCACACAAGCTTTTAGCTTTTATAATTTGAGTTGACTACCGCCATTTGCTACTGTTTCTAAGACTTTGCGTGTACTAACCTATCTCAACTTGATTTACAACCGAATTTTATTTTTAAAAGAATAAACTTTTGTTGTAACAAACAAAAAAATTATTTAATACAAATTTAATTTAATTTAATTGTTTTTTTTTTAATTTTTTTTGGGTTACCAGGTAGGTGGTAGTTACTGTCACGCATCTTGTTTAGAAATTTAGTTTGTGTTTAGAATTTTAAATCACCCTCATGTTATTGTCACAAACTCAAATTTGCTCTAATTTTAAATGTCATTCACTGTTACAGCCATTTAAAGCAGCGTTGTTGGTAATTTAAAAGAGTGTTTTTTTATATAATTTAATAATTAATATGTATATCAAGGTTTGTGGGTCAAATTTTAGGTTAATTATTATTTATTATTATTTTTTTTTGTTTGTTTCGATTTGCAAAAAATAATGCATAATATTTTTACAAAAATATACTTTTTTTATAAAATTTTTATTGCAGTTTCCTAAATTTTCTGAGTAGTAGCCCTTTATAAAAATCTTAGCTTTTTAATTCTCAATTAAAAAAAAAATAAAGTCTGGTATCAACAAACTATGCTATATTTCCTAAGTTACGAAACTTTCTAAATCAGTTTCAGAAATTTTAAATTTAGTTTTAGAACTTTCTTGTTTAATTCCCGAACTTTCTTATTTAATTTTAGAAATTTTTAAACAAATTTCAGTAGAGTTGTGCTTAATAGTTCAAACTGGCTGACCCCTCTTTTTGTTTTAATTTAGTCGAGTATGCTAGGTCACTCTTTTAGTTTAAAAGATCTTTTAGGTTAGTCGGTCTTCGGTCTTGTTTTTCAATTAGTCTTTTATTTCAATCGGCCTCTTGGAACTCTTTTTTGAACTTTCTATTTAAGCTTATTTGTAAATATTGTATATTTTTTAAGAAATGAAAGATTAAAACAAACGGGCTGCAAGTAGTAATTACACTTTAAATTAAAAAAAAAGCAGTTAAATTGAAACATCAAAGAGTCAAGTTTAGTACACCATCTTTATGGTACAAAACTAGATTTATTGAAAATCAAGCGCTTTTTAAATTTTTGATTTTAATTTTTATAAAAAAATTAACATTTTATTTTAATTTTTTTTCAAAAAATAAGTCTATTTTTTTAAGCTTTAGGTCTATTTTTATATTTATTTTTTTGTAAAATTTTTTTAATATTTCGCCATTCCGTTGTGTGGCATCATCAGGAGGTTATTTCAGTTAATTATTATATTTGTTATATTGGTTTTAAAATTAGCTTTCGGCTTTTTGAATAACGATTATAATTTTAACAAATTTTTTATATAAACTTCAAAATATTTTTTCCAAAAAAAATTTTTTTTATAAAATAAATATATTTTGATTTTTATTTATGCCAAAATAATTCTTATGTTAAAAAAAAATAATATAAATAAAAATTCTATTACTAATATAATAATACATACTTTTAAACAAATATAAAAAATTAATAATAATTTCTGTAAAAAAAAAAAAATTAAAACAAAAAAGAGCGCCATTTCCGTTTTTTTATTTATGAAATATTTCTAACTTTTTATTAGGGTTTGGTATCATATTTTAACCCTCTTAAAATGATAGAGCTGTAGGGGTTTTTACCCTATTTTTTTTAAATTTTGTATAGCAACCATGTTAGCGGCTGGAGATAGAGGGTAAGTATGTTCGACAAAAATGTTTGGGAAGACAAATTAATTGGGGTCTGTCTTACACTTTACCTTTGTAAGAGAACCCTGGAAGCTGTGGGAGCGATTGAAAAAAAATTAAAAATGAAACTTTGTATGGCAACTCTGACAAAAAAATATTCGTGGGGAAAAAATGGCAATCAGTTTTATATTGCATATTGTACGGGGCAACTCGCAGGCAGCTGTAGTCTTGGTTTTTCGCTTATATCTCGGCCAGTTATCGGAAGATTTTTCTGTATTTCAATAGCAATTTTTTCGCAGATATTTCTGAGAGTTTGATACAACTTAGGGGGTGTGCGACATCGAGGGCATTGGCTTAATTGACTTTCATATCTATAAGTATTTAGAATTTATGTACTTTATGGGGTCGCAAATGGATAATAAAGGAATTACAAACGGATTGACAAACTTGTTTATACCCTTATCACTTATTGATTTATTTATTTTAAACACAAACAATAAATATTAAAAAAAAAAAATTATTTTTGGCAAAAATTTAAATTTTTTGTTTTATATTTTTTGCACAATTATCTCGTTCCTTCTAAAACGTATTAAAACAAATAAAAATTTTTAATTGTTTCTATAAAAAAATACATACATACATACATACATACATACATACATACATACATACATACATACATACATACATACATACATACATACATACATACATACATACATACATACATACATACATACATACATACATACATACATACATACATACATACATACATACATACATACATACATACATACATACATACATACATACATACATACATACATACATACATACATACATACATACATACATACATACATACATACATACATACCATCCTAGGAAACCAGAGCCCTTTTTTAAACAATGAAACTGCCGATAAGCTAAGAAATCAAATGAAATAAAAAAAGCAAAAAACCAAGTGAAAAAAAGAATCATGTAAAACAAAAAACGGATATTAGTTGAACTATTTTAACCGCTCAGTGAAAAACATCATGCAATTTAACTAGGTCATTCATGGCCAACGCAACACTTAATTTTAAAATTTTCTTACTCATAAATAGAATTTTTTATTAAATTAAATACAATTTCAGAATTTTCTAATTATATTTTTGAAATGCAATCAAAAATTTCCGGGCTGCAATAATAAAATTCTGACGACATATAATAAGAAAAATTTTAAACACAAACGGAAAATTCTGAAATACAAAAAAAGTTTTAAAACTTAACTAGTAATTCTGAAATTGAATGGAAAATTTTTGAAAATTGAATGAAAAACTTTTGAAATCCATTTGAAAACTTTAAAAATTGAAGCAGAAAATTTTAAAGTACAATTAGAATTTTTTAAATATGTACAGTTAAAAAGTTTTGAAATGCGATTGGATATGGTGTAGTCAAAATCACCAGTAAGAGAATTCTACACTTTAAAGGGTAAGCATAGCCTTGCGCGTTGCATCTAATGTATCGTTTGCGTGCTTTTATTCAACTATTTGACCTAAAATATAGGAATTTATGCAGGGGGTTTTTTCTTAAAAAAAATTAATATATTTTGTTTTTTGTTTAATGGAACCGGTTTTGTTGATTTTAAATATTGTTTTGCCCAGTAATTTTTCTGATAGTTTGACAGTTCGAAGATGGATTAAGTTTTCGTTGGGTTAAATTTGGTTTTAAAACTAGATTTCATCAGACGAAGAGATAGACGTGACTCAAACGGCTTCCTTTAAGTATAAGGATGGGAAATATAAATATTTTATAGGTTTGCAAATGGTTACTGTAGTAGTAACAAATGGAGTAACAAGCTGAATGGTATAAAAAGTATAAAAAAATTTTATAGATTATTATATGATTTTGATGCAAAAAAAAACAATTGGCAAATATATGGTCGTTAAAGCCCAAAAACCTTTGTGAAGACAGGAAACTATTTGAAAGACTTATGTATAACCTAAAATGTTTTTCCGGAAAACCTTTTGTATCAGGACTATACAGAAAAACATAAACAGATCATCACCACTTTCAATAATCTTTTTCCCAATGCTAAAATACCTATCTGTGCAGGATGTCATCGAAATATCTTTAAAAAAGCAACATATCCCAAGAATTCATGGACATTAAGCTGGCCAGACGAAGGGGTAGACATTTTTTATTTGAGGCAGAAAGTAACGCTGAGTCCGCTGGTACATTTTTCTACATATTCAGTACTTCTTTAACTAAACAAAAATATGATAAAAAAATTGTACCCAAAACTCTTTTTCACCCTTTTTAATTAGGGCCTAATTACGTTAAACGCAACGCATAATAACGCGAACAATTGTATGGAAAAAATTAAAATTTAAAAAATTTTTCCATACATTTTTTTTGTTTAAGGGCGTTGCGATTTAGGAAATAAGTGGGTAAGTTTTTTTTTACTATTTCAATACTAATCCCTATTAAGTTTTTATTTAAATCTTTAAGCTTTAACAACAAAATTTGTTTTATAAAGCTTTTCTGCATTAAAAATTACTACAAAAATTAACATTAAACTTCGCTGAAAAACTTTGCAAGCTTAACTTTAAAAACCCGCCAAATTAAATACTAATGTGCTGTTTTTTGAATCAGTTAAGTGATCGTCTTGGACGATTTAAGTGTATTTTGTTGTTTATAGTAACAATGTACAAAAAAATCATCCAAGTCAAACACTACTCGGCTTCGAAAAACAGCACATAAATTTTTTTACAAAAGCGAACTCTCAAAAAGCTTAAGATCCATTTCTGTTAACAAGGCAACAGATGACTGGTGGTTCACTTAAAAAACACCAGCAAATGAAAGCAAAAGTTGTTAACCAGCAAACAGATGTAATTGAGCACGTCAGCTAAACGGTATTAAAAATACAACGAAAACGGATGTCTGCAATATTCAAAATAAAACGATATTAAGTTAAAGTTACAATAAAAGAGCAATTAATAATAATTAAAAATACTAACCTATAACAAGTTTTAAAATAATTAAATAATTTGAAATCGAAACAAAAACAACATTTAGCCCACTTTAGTTATATAAATTAATTAAAACGGATGTCTATATTTAAAATGATTAATTTTTGGTATAAAAAAGTGATAATTTCTTAAGTAAATTCAATTTTAAGTTTAATTCAATATTTTGTCATAGTGTTACATAATTTTATACGTGTGTTTTCTTGCTTCAAACAAACGGCAACAAAAAAAAATAACATTTACTATGTATTAAGCTAAATTTAAAGTTGTAGTTTAGTTTTTGTGTTTAAAATTACTTAAATTCCTAACCAACCACCAGCAGACACCATTACCATTTATGTCAAGTAACAAACAGAGGCCATAATTTATTTATAAAAAAATAACTGCAAAAAATGCGTATTTGAGTTAGAAAATTATGTTAGAAAAGAAAACTAAAGCTTGTTTACAGTAAGTTTTTTTGACAAAAAATTAAAATTCAATTAAAACAAATACTAAATGCTGTGTTAAACTAGCAAAAAGTGCCAAAAATTCCCTTTATATAATTTTATTTAACACTGAAATTGATGTCAAAGTGTTTTAATAAAAATCACAAAAACAAACACAAAACAAAATTGCTATTACAACATGCCTGCCAACAACAAACAACATATCAGCCGTACATTACTATTCATAGTATGGCTCAGCTGTTTCCATAAAAGTGCCGGTAAGCTTGGAGGCAATAAAAAATCAATGCTTTAAATAGCCAATCACAATTTTTTTTTTTAGTTTTTTATTATCATTTATTTATTTTTGTTTTTAACTTTTACTTTCGCTTTCTACCTCTTCGCTATATGCATTTCTTTTTATACTTTATTGGTCACCCTTTGAAGCCATCACTGTTTAAACCTTAAATCATAAATTTGCTTGTTTCTTAGCTATTTGGACTTTATATTTTATTGTCGTTAAAATGTGTGAGTCATTGTCATGAATGAATTTAACACAAGCTTTACTTTATGTGACGGCCCTTTTGCAAAGTGTTTGCTTGCGTTTTGTGTCTTAAGTCTTTTGTTTTTATATGTTTTTGTTTTTATTATTCATCGTTTACTGTTTTTTAAATATTCAAAGGTTAATGTTAAATTTCCGAATTAAGACAAGTGTGTACGCATTTTTCGGTTTTGTTGTATACATTTTTATAATATTTGCAATTTTTTTTTGTACGCTTATTTACTTCAATAGTGACATAAATCAAGAAATAAACTCAATTAACCAAATCAATATCGCGTACATAAAGAATCAAAAATAAATTTTTAAAGAATGTTAATGGGATTTTTTTATTTTTTTAAGCCTAACTTTTTTTTAGATATTTATAATTTAAAAAAAAAATATTTTAAATAAATTGAATGTACTTAGAACTTTTTTTTAAAAATGCCAATTTTAAGTTATTACGTTACTAAAGTAAAGGGGCAACTTTTATTTTAATTTTTATATAAAAAAAGTTTATTTTTATGTATGTATATAAAAATATATTTGTATTTATATTTTTTTATACGTGCATAAAATAAATTTGTACCCTACCCTCAGTAGGTCAAGGTTTTCCACATACTGTTTTTATTTCATTCGTTTTTCTAGGGGTTTTTAGCAATTGAGCTTACTTTACAACATAAAAGTTTTTTTATCACATTATTTTAATTTTTCTTATTAAGTGACATCAACAGTTCTAAAAGAAATAGGAATTATTAAAACATTTTTAGTGTAAAAAATGATTAAATATGAATTTTGTTAAAATATTATAACTATATTAACAATTACTTTAGGACGAGTGTGCCCATTTTAATTACGGTTTTTATTATAATATAAACGTTTTAAATTTTCCTCCTTAAAAAAAGCTTTAATTCCCAAGGAATGGTATAACTTTAAACATTTACTTGAAGGTTTACCCTGAAAAAAATAATTCAGCCCCTAGATGACTGTGACAGTTGTGATTTTACAAATTATAGATGAAAACAATTGTAGTTTGTAAGATATTTTAGAGAACGAGAAAACTTATTTTGAATTTTAAGATAACTTAAAGTATTTTTGACCGTATATATTTGAGGTATTCACCAGGTAGTCACAAATTCATATGTCTTAAAAAAAATAAAACGAAAAAATACTACTGTTGTGAGCATCCGCTCATAATTAAGTGCGCTATTTTAAATTTAAATCAGCTGCTGGAGAAAACAGAAAAATAAGTTATTTAAAAAACATTTTAAAATTAATGACTGCGAATTGTTAATTATATCAACGGCTTTACTAAAGAGTTTCGGCCGCCCGGCCTAGGTTTCTACTGTTTATG
Source organism: Melanophora roralis (assembly GCA_963583895.1). Taxonomy (NCBI): domain Eukaryota; kingdom Metazoa; phylum Arthropoda; class Insecta; order Diptera; family Rhinophoridae; genus Melanophora; species Melanophora roralis. Next base: position 89,835,069 of record OY757188.1, on the reverse strand, counting down.
ACAAAATAATAAAAACAGTTCAAAAAGTCTTATTATTATAGAACTTTTTTCTTTAAGCACAACAACAATTTTTTTAAACTATTGTAAAACATTAAAACTTTAAGACAATATGACTTTATAGCATACCGTTTGAATACCCCAACTATTTAATTTATGCAAAAGCCAAATCTTTATAAAAAAGTATTTAAAAAATGTGACGGGTATGGCATTTTTATCAAAATCCAAAAAAAAAGAAGAAGAAATTATTCAGCTTAAAAGCACACAAAAAAAATCAAGTATCCTTTACTTATATCAAACCATAAGCCAAAAAGGATTGACTTAGGTTCGGAACCGTACTAAAAGTATGCTTTAAATGATTTATTTAAGCGTTAAAGAAATTAATCAGAGAACGGAGTAATGCCTTTTACTTACAGACCTTAATTAAATAAGAAGAGTTTCATATTTTTTTTATTCTATACATATTTAATATTTCTTATTTGAAAATTAGGAGTTAAAAAAAAATAATTCACATATAAATTCACATGAACATATGTATCTTTAATATACTTAAACAACGTCAAATTTTAAAATTTTGAGAAAAATGCGGTTTATTAAAAAACCAAAGCAACATTTTTTCTTTTAACGTAAAACGAAGAAACAAGTTTAAGATTAACGCTCATGTGCATTAAAATTGAAGAAGGTTTATTATTATGAATATGGGAATAAATTTATATGCATAATAAGACTTACATAACCAACAATTCTGGATCTTTAGCTCCAAAAATAAATTTTTTTAATTATGACTTTGTTTGAGTAAATGAGAGATATTTTGTTTAACTTTTTTTTAAATAAATTTTTAATTAATATGGGTCTTTAAAGTTTAAAAAAAATTGTTGCCAAATCTAAATAATCAACTATTTAAATAGTTGTATATACTACATTGAAGGAACTTTTATTTTTTGCGTGCCAAGGTAATAATTGCTGCATTTTCGGCAGCAGTTTCTTAACGAAAAATATATGAATATCATTTTGAGAAAACACAAACCTATTCATACATGTTTCTTTAAAGAATACGATTTTAAAATGTTAATTTAATGCACAAAACATCATAATACAGGGTGTCTGGTGACAAATTTATTTTTTTAAATACGATTATTTCAAAAAGTAATAACCGTTGCGTCGTGGAAACATTCTTACGTAATTGCTCGTCGACAATTTTGTTCAAAGTTCGGTATTCGGCAAATACGTGATGGACCCAGTGTAAATTTAATTTCTTCGTAGGTGCAAAAATTTCGCGCAGCGACTTCGGCTACGAATTTCCTACGGCCAGGTTCCAGTAAATCTTCAATGACTCCCGAAAACATTGAACTGGTTGAAATCAGTTTACGTGAAAATCCGCGACTTTCAATACGTAAAAGAGCATCCTTACTGGGACTTCCAAGAGCGATTATTCATTAAATTATTGAAAATGATCTAAATCTCTATCCTTTTAAAATTCAAATCGTTCAAGAACTGAAAGAAAGTTACGTTAATTAACGCAAAATTTTTTGTGAAACGATGCTGGAGCGCTTTCGCACCGTAAATCCCTTTTTTTTAAACGACGAGTCTAATTTTCACTTAAACGGCCATGTCATTAAGCAAAACTGTCACAACTAGTCTCCAGGAACCCGCAACCCTTACTTAAATTATCGAAATTCATTGCATTGTTCCAGGGTATCTGATTGGTGTGCCTCATCCACGAACGAGGTAACTGCACCATTTTTTTTATATTTTTTTTTTGAAAATTCTCGAGGCCAGGCGACGATGTTAACAGTGAAAGTTAGCGACGCATGATTACGGAATTATTTTTGCCGAACCTGCGAGCTCATTCATCGGACTCTTTATACACGTTATTTCAACAGAATTGGGCCAGACGTGCTGCGGGAAAATTTCCCCAAAAAACTGATTGGCTGCTTTGGGGGCATCCCATGGCAACCGAGGTCGCCCGATCTTACTCCCATGGATTTTTTTATGGGGCAACCTTAAGGAGAGGGTTTATAATGGCAATCCCCAATCCTTTGTTGCTTTTAAGGAAAATATTCTTCGATAAATCAGCTCAATTGAACCCAGTTTACTGCAGCTTGAGGCGCAAAATACAAGGATTTGTTTTGAACAGTGTCGTCAACTCGACAAAAGACATCTTTAAAAAAAGTCCGCATTTCCATTCTATCGTATAAGGCTCTTATTAAAACTTTGTGTCAATTATTACGTTGGAAAATATAAATCAGCCACCAGACACCCTATACTTTACACATTTTTTAAAAATATAATTAGCCTAATTTTTAAATAAAAATAGCAGCAATTAAAATATCACATGTACATGGTTGATACGAACCTGACAAATAAACTTAAAACAACTACATATTAAAATTCTAAAATTATTTTCCCAAGGAGTTCATAATTATAAGAATTTTCGTTTCTTGGTTACAATTAAAAAACATTATATAAAAGGCCAGTGGCAAAAAAACGCTATTGACCTTTACGAACTATCAAAGAATACGTAAATATTAAATGATAAAAAAATCAAAATTAAAAAAAAATTTTTTTAATACGATCTGAAAATACTTTGATGTAATTTAAAGAACAATTAAAGTTTGATGCATTCTTACCTTAAGTTAAAATGAATATTTTCATTTATGGCAAGGGCCGCACTTACAGCACGAACTAAGTTAATAATGGTTTTGCTATTTTAAATAATTTGTTTTAATTGTTTTATTAGCTTATTTACATTTCACTTTTTTTACTAAAATATGCGTGTTTTTTATATCTATTATTTAACTTCATTTTAAGAGCAAATTTTTTATGTGTTTTATGGGCATTGTATTAAACTTAGTAAATTATGTGTTTCTTTTTCTAACCATAATAAATGTTTTTATTTAATATTGTAAAGAAATAAATTTAAAAAAAAACCTGCATTTATATATGCGCGCGTGTTTGTTTAAAAAAAAAGTTTGATTGTCATTTAAAGTGTCAGGGTAATAATTGTTAACAGTTTTTTCGTAAATTTTTTTCTATTTATTGTTGTTTTATTACAACAAAATTTAAGTTTAGTAATACATATATAAAAAGTGCCCCTTAAACAAGTTACTTGATTGGTTCCAAAACTTAAGCGATTTAATCTCTTGTTTTTATGCAAAAAGAATGTTTTTTATGCGTTGCGATTGGAAAAAGTTAGCCACCATACTCGTATTCATAAAAATTGAATTAGGGGTTTTCAGCACTTATTTGACAGATGTCTATAGCATAATTGTCAAATAAGCCCTTAATAAACCAACTTTATTGTATGAATACTAGCGAAAAATTTTATCCCTCTGTGAAAGTTCATTGATCTAATCTTCTCCATAGCATCCAAGGTATGGATTTGGATTTTTTTTATCATTTAGCCTTTTAAGTATATGTAGGAAGTATATCATGCTCAGAGTAAATCTTTAGAAATTATTTGAGATAAAAACTTAAAACTTTGCCTAAATAATTTCGTTATACATTTACTAATTTTGGCTTATATTTTGTAATCTATTGCTCATATTCATAATAGTAGTTGTAAGTTTATTAAGCGACTATTTGACAGTTTTATATGGAGTAAGTTTAAAAAAAAGTCAATAATAAACCATAAGCATTGGTGACTGACTCATTCATCAAAGTGCAGCCTAAACTCGTAAAGCTTGAAACTTGAAATATAGACTGGAGGTGCCACGCCTAGTTTTTACATCCAATTAAAAAGGATTTCGAGAATTTCGGACCCTACTGGTTAAAAATGGACCAAATAGGCAAAAATCGATGTAAATAACTCTTTCACTATACACGATTAAACAAGATTAAAAAATAATTCTGTTCAAAAAAAACGGGCCTATGTCTGGCACTTTTTCGAGTTTTGAGACCCAAAGGTTAGTATTTAGGTAAAAGCTACATTTTAATGGTGCGTTGCGTCTACTTTGTAACTTCTAAACGAATGAAAATAAAAATATAATTCAAAAGAAAATAAAATCCAATTAGGTGCATTTTATTACGTTTTGTAACTAATAAGTCAATAAAGTTAGAAACATTTTTTAAATTGCATTCTACTGGTTTTGCAATTATATAAATAAGTTTTTGGCCCTTTTTTGAAATTTTTATCTCTTAGGGGTAGAAAAATGGTAAAAATTATATGTTGGTCTTTTTTGGGTACTTTTGGGAACTTCTAAGCCAATAAAAAAAAGACATAATTAAATTTTTTTTCAATTGGTCTCTCAGAAATATATTTATGTTTTTGTTCCTTTTTTGAAATTTGAATTTTTACAAATTCATAAGAAGGGCTGGGTATATTCCTTTCTCTACACATTTTGGCAGTTTTTACAAAAAATGTTAAAAGCTATTAAAGTTGGCATAGCCAGTTTATTATCCTATCTGGCAAAAGCTGCTCTGCCAGTACACACAATTACGCAGAGTTTGCAGGAAGAAGGGGAAATCCCACAGAAGTAGGGGGATCGTTTGGTCGTCCAAGCCATCTTTTGACAGTGCATAAACAGCGCCATCCGTCGATTACATTAATTTCGTATTCCTGAGTTCATATAAGAGATATCTTACATTGCATTGCCATTCATTTCAGGAGTTTCCAGTACTTGCGAGCAAGTTGCGTTATATAGCCTGTACTTAGATAGAAAAGGCTCCAATTAAATGTATTTTATAAGTTAAAACTAATATACACTGTTATCAATTATATTAACAGCAAAAACACTAGGGTTGTTTTTATTATGTAATTTCCATGTTTTGTTTTTCATAAATTAAAAAAAATCCCCAAGACGTGGCGTTTACGATAAAATGTTAATTTTTTTTAGATATAAAAATTATTTTAACTTTGAAAATTTCCTTCATACCCCTGAACCTTTTTACACTCATCGATGTAAAATTTCAATCATTACATCTGACAAAAAAAAAATTTGGCATACTTTTCTAACACCCTTTTTTAATATTTAATTTTGAGGCTTTTTGTTTACATTAAAAAAAAAAGAACGATGATATATATAATTGTTTATTCTTTATATTTGTTAGTTCTTCACTAGTTTGGAATTTTAACCCTTATAACCATTTTTGAGTCAAATAGTTATCATTAAGATAAATAATTGCCACTAAAGGGGCCAATCTTATGCGTTTTAATAACAGTTCTCATATTTTGACAATTTGTATGTTAATGCTTCGAAAACAAACAGAAAACATGTGTTTACCTGCGTCTTCTATTGGGGATTCTGATTATGCTTTGTCATTTTGCAAAGCTGCCACATTTTTATAGAGAACAAACACCTGAACTAATTAGTAACTGCAAAATAAAACTGTCAAGAGTTTAGTGAAAATAAACTAACTTGTATATAAATACAAAGTTAATAAATTGACCCAAACCTTTACTTGTTTGTAATAGTTTCAGTTTAGTTTTAAGCGTAAAAGGTCACTTATTGTTGTTAAAATTTTTTGTTCTTCATATTCAAATAAATAAATTTATTATTCTATTCGAAATTACGTAAAACTAAATATTATTTAAAATTAAATTAATAGTTATAAACTGAATTCAAATGTCAAATTTTTTTAAGTAATAAGAAACTCTTTTTTTTCCTAGAAGAAGGAAAAAAGAAGATATAAAGTAAAACAATGAAATCTATGCGTCCATAAGCAACTGCAACTAACTGATAAAATAAAAAAACTGAAAATAAATAATACCAAAAACAAAATATCAAGGTGACTAAACATGCAACTTGATTTTGTTGTAATTAATTGAATTTAGGGCCATTATTACAACTTGGCGACAAAGTTGGCGGTAGTAAATGGTAGCGTTAACAGAACAGGGCGATAAAGTGGCCGTTAGCAAATTTCCATTATTACAACTTGCCGGTAAAGTTAAATACATATTTCTTATTGTGTGGCAATACCATTAGATATTACCGACTACTTTTGAAGGAGTAATAAGATTGCGAAAAATTGTAGTGGCAACGACGCAATTTTGTTTACATTTTGAAAAGCAAAAATTGTGTAACGGATAGTGCTACCATATTAAAATAAGAAAATATGGTAACTTAATCATAAATCCTCCTTGTAAAACTTACCGCCAAGACGAACTTGCCTTTAATTTATCGCTCATTTTTAGGTTAAAAGAAAGTTGTAATAATGAAAATGTTTTTATCCGACCGATAAAATCTCACTTTAGGCTAACGCCAAGTTGTAATAGTGGCCCTTAGTTGGCTAAAAATATTTCGTAATACATACAAAGTACAGGTTTAGTCTAACTTGTGTTGGTTGCAAAATATAGTTGATTTTCAACAAAGAAAAATTTCCTAAAAAAAATGGAAAATAAATTTATTTATTTTCATTTTTTGTGCACCTTTGCAGGGTGCCTGGTGGTAAATTTATATTTTTAAATACAATTATTTCGAAAAGTAATACATGGTGCGGAGGTTGGCACCGTTGGAATAATCGATTGTGCGGATTTGTCAGTCACGATGTCGCAGTTGTCGAGTGGGCTTTGCGCGTTCGCTGTGGAGACATTTTTTTAAAGGTAATGATTCTTGCGTACTTGCTTGTCGACAATTTTGTTCAAAGTTCGGTATTCGGAGAAAACGTGATGGACCGAGTGTTAATTTAATTCGTTCGCGGATGCAGAGATTCTGCGCAACTTATTCTTCTTCCACGTGAAAATTAGTGACTTTCAATACGAAAAGATCAGCTTCACTGGGACTTCCAAGAGCGATTATTCATGAAATTTCGAAGAAGCATTTCAAGTTCCATCCCTTAAAAATTCAAACCGTTGAATAACTAAAAGAAAGTGGCTTAGATTTACGCAAAACTTTTTGTGAAACTATGTTGGAGCCTTTTTGCATTGTAAGTCCCATTTTTTGAAGCGAAGAGAATAAGTTTCACTTAAACGGCCACGTCAGTAAGCAAAACTGCCGCTACTGATCTTTAAGAGCCCGCAATCCTCGATTAAAACATCAAAAATCATTGCATTGCCCCAGGATAACTGTTTGGCGTACCTTATCCACACATGAGAAATTTGAACCAAAAATTATCGAAGCATGATTACGGAATTATTTTTGCCAAACCTGTGAGCTCATCGATCGTCCTCTTCACACAGGTGGTTTCAGCAGGATGGGACGAATGCATACACAGTCAGAGCTTTGATGAATTTGCTTCGGGAAAAACTCCTCCAAAAACTAATCAGTCGCTTTGGGGACGTGCCATGGCCACTGAGGTCGCCCGATCTAACTACCATGGATTTTTTTTATTATGCTACCTCAAAGAGAGAGTTTATAATAACAGTCATCAATTTCTTGTGACTTTAAAGCAATATATTTGCCGAGAAATAAGCTCAATTGCACCAAGTCTACTGAGCGTGTGGTGCAGAACACAAGGCTCCGTTTTGAACAGTGTGTTCAACCCGACGAAAGGCATCTGGATGACATACTTTTTAAAAAATAAAATCCACATTTTCATTCTATCATCCAATGCTCTTAATAAAACTTTTTATCAACTATTAAGTTTTTTTTTAAGTTTGAAAATATAAATCTGCCACCAGACACCCTGTACAAAATGGGAAGTAAAAGAAAATTATTTGTGTATTTTGCAGCCAAAAATGCCATACATTTGCTAACTCGTTACAGTTTTTAACAAAAACTGTAAAAGAAGTTGCCGGAATTTAATTATAACAAAATTAAAACTATAAATTGCAGATTAAGCTGCATAAATTAATTATACCCACGCATGCATACATACACAAACACAAGTGTATGCAAGTGTGAAATATTTTAATAAGATATAAGTTAACTGTTAGAAAAGCGCTGAAACAATGTTGTTGCTAGTAACCTAAACCCCCACAATTTTTCTAGGCATTAAGTTAAGTAGTCATGTATGTACATACATACATACATAAATACTTAATTTTTGATGGGTTATAAGTAAATAAAAAATATAAAAAAATTAAAAGCATTGAAATTAGCAAACCGAAAACTTAAAAATAAAAGTATACAAATACGTACTTATGTATTTGGATTTTCTTACACGAGCTTACGAAAGCCTACATCTAAGTATGTTCAGCTATAAAGTTGGCCTCTAAGCAAGAAACCAGTAGCTGTATGTGCGGGTTTACTTTTCATATTGATTCAATCAATTGTTATGGTTTATTGAACCAAATCTATAATCTGTCATGAAATAACAGTTTTTTATAGCTTGAGTGGGTTTAAGAGTGGATAAGTAGTACTTAAACATAGTTGTAAAGTGTAATCTCTTCTTCTTAATAAATGGTAATTTGGTTTAAATATAAAAAAATACATAAAATATAAACAAAAGTTTTCTACGCTTTAATCGCAGCTGCAAGTAGATAATTTAAAAACAAAAACCTAAAAGCACGTGCGTATTTTCTGGAAGCATTAAGTGCTTTTTAGTATACATACATCGCCTGTTGTTAAAGATATATATAAAACGTTAATGCTAATGCAAGTAACGATCAAAAATAATAGTCCAACGCTTACTTGCAATGATCGGTATTAGTTTCAGAAATGGTTTAAGATGTCTCTCTGTCAGGCACAATGTGCACGATTTCTTGTAGTCAAAGTGCAGGTCGCATTTTTAAAATTTAAAATTAAATAAAGTTTAGAACAATTTAATTTTTTGTAAGTGGACCAAGCCTTAAAGTAAGAAAAATCAGTTATAACAATTTGTTAAGCATTTATCTCCCTGCAATTATTACGAGATATCTCAATATAGCTTGGTTACACTTTCTTGGTAGTTTTTAGGGAACAAGATCGATTATATCATTCCCCTTGGCCACAAAATATTCAGTTCCTTTGGATGTACTTAATGCTATTTTTAAAAGAGATTTTTAATTATTCAATGGCTTTAAATAGCACATTTTTATATACATATCAATATAAACTTGCTAGTCTTTTCAAATTTTTTTTGTTTAGACTATCTAATTATTGCAGGTTAACTTTTACGTAAGAGTTAAATTAAAACTTGTTATTATGACTTTTTAATTGTGTTTCATATGACGATTAAAGAAAGTATTTGATTTGCTATAAATTTTAGTGGAACTATCTTAATTTTTCTACAATGTTATGTAATAATTGTTAAATGACGACTTTCCGTTTGTTTTATATTTCTTATGCACATAACAAATATAGTTATTTTTTAGGAAATTGTAAATCATAAGAAAATTTTACCTATAACACCTTTAAACAGATTTGACTTTTTCAAACAAAAAGAAACAGGCTAGGGTAATATTGGACAAAAATTGTGCCGAAAATTATTTTTAAATATTATGAAAATATTTAAGGATTCTTTAATTTGAATTATTAAACAATGTTTTCTCTCCAAAAATCCTTTTAAAAGTAAATGGTGCTTAAAAGTGTTAACCTTTTTTCCAAATATTTGACAAATGTGACAGTAGATATAGAATTATATGAGCATAAATTTTAGGACATAACAAACATTACGACAAAGTGATTATACCCACAATATTTGCTTGTTACAATCCGGGCTTAAATTTCCTTGAAGGTCATCTCTTTTTTGCATTGGTTTTTTTGAATGCTGAATATACTAAAGAGCCACACTAAAAATTAATACTCCAAATTAAGAGATTTTATACTGCATATCTAACGTGATTTCTGAAAGGTAATTTTGAGTCGAAAAGCTAATATGAAATCTTAGCTGCTAACGATTTTTAGATTTAATGTACTGCGAGCGTTGATGGATGGCAAAGGAAGTTGTTTAATACACAAAAAGATAATTTGAAAAAATATTAAATAGTATATTGTGATTCGCTTTAAATTTATTAAAATTTAAAAAAAAACCCCTTTATGCATTTTCTTTGGATTGTAAATAATTTTATGGTATCTCTGTTATGTTTTTTTAATAATTTAAAACTTTTTTAGTTACGAACCTTTGTTCTTCTCTCATTCTTTAATAACTTTCCATAGCCTGGTTAGGTCCTTAGCCCATGCAAGTTTGATCTCCATGTACCTCAAACTTTAGCTCTTTTTTCTTATTCCAGATCCGTGAAATGTTGCTGCGCGTGTCCTTCCAACAAAGCTTTGGGGGTCCACTTTTTCGCATGTCTTTGGGATTGTATTTAAAACCCTTTCTTGCAAGTGCATCTTCTTTCTTTTGTACAATATGACTTTCTATTTTTATGCTTTTTATAACGTCAATGTCGGCATACAGGTCATACAGCTTCCTGCGATGCCGGTAATCTCGGTTAACTTAAATCGGCCCATATATTTTGTGACTTGTCTAAATCCTCATTTTGTGCTAAACGGTTCGGAAATATCATTCCCAATTTTAACCAAGGAGCTTGTTTAAGTAAATATACAGAGTCTTATCAATTTCGCAGGAATGATAAATTCAGACATTACCTGATAAACTTTTGCGTGAATCGGACTATGAAAAGCGGCTGTTTAATCGACGGGTAGGTTTTTCGGTTTTTCGGTTTTTCTCAGAATTTCACAGAGTGTGAACATCTCGCCTATGAGCCAACAATTTTGTTGACATTTGGCTTTAGATGTTCACAAAATATTTAAGCCAAAATTTTGTATGCCATTAGAAGAAGACTTGTATCTCTGTATTTCCCCCCCTTTGATGTTAAATTTTTAGTTACAATCTTCGGGCTTTATTCTTAGCCCAATATATCTCAATTTTTCCGCACTCGCACCTTTCCATTTCTTTCTTCCTCTTTCTGAAAAGACGTTTATTTTATATTTTTTATCCCGATATCTTTTATCTGCCGAACGCATTACTGCATTTTTTTTGTTCCGTAGCATTGCAACAAACCTAATCACCGGTTCTTTTGTGCAAATTTTTAATACTTAAGAAATTTTTTTTGCAAAGTTCTTCAAAGAGTGGGCGATGTTTTGATTGTTATCCGGACAAGGAGTGCTCTCTTTGAACAACTGGCTGACTAGAGTAGAATAAGCATTGCTAATAGGCTGGGTGCTCAGCCGATTTTCGCGATAAAATCATTTAAAACAATTTTAACATAATTGCTGGGATAACAAAAGTAAATAACAAGCGGGTCGCTTGAGAAAAGTTTAATAAATATAATGCATGAATTTCTTGGTCATCATAACTTTTCCCTTTAAAGCTTTAGCGATTTTAATACACACAAAATCTTTAGAATAATTATTTTATTAAAGTATTTTTACATAAATTCGTTCGTTATATTAAAAGCTATTCTATAGTAATTTTACTTACGATAATTTATGTAACATTTATTTTATTAACATGTTGTTATAAAAACTGTTAATCTAAAACAACATCCAAGGAAAGCAAAAATAAATAGGAAGTTGGGCTGAATGCGATTTTATGGCTAAACAGAAGAAGAAGAAAATAGTGGCATTATTAGATAATCGTGGAAGTTCAAGTTAATGCAACCAGCATGCATTTACAATTGTAGACATCATGATGAACGTTTAACAAATGGGCAGACAAACGGACAACTAAGCACAATTTTGGTTAAAATTAAAAGTTAAAAAAACAACAAAAAGCAACAAAACAAAAGTACATTTTTTAGTGTCATTGTGTTAAGAGGTTTTAATGTTGAAAAGAAATATTTACTAAAAACACAGTTTTTACAGACAGATAAAAGTTAGCTTAAATGTAAATAATAAGTCAATTTTAAAGTAAAGTTAAAACTAAAACTTAAAATTAAAACACAAGTTTTTAATTTACATTTGATATGAATCTACGGGTGTTACATTCTAGTGTAAATATAAACTCAACTTATAATGTGATTCATCATTTGTTAATATCTAAAACATTACAGCACTGAAAAAAACTAGCTAGAGCAGTGGTATGCATTCTGCCACGCCGCGCAAATCCCTCATTTATCTTCACATATATACGATCCCACGCATGCAAAGCATTAAGCTAAAAGTCCATAACAAGCTTTTTGTGCATTTTCGCTTTATAGGCGCTTGTCAAAGAAAGTTGACGACGCACACTAGAGCTTCTTTCTACTTTTTCATGCGTTATGAAGCGTCAAACCAACAGACCAGCGGATTTTGACTAATGGGGGTGACAAGTTTTATATTATTTTAAAAGCTATTGATAAACTCTATTGGAACGCAAATTGGTTTGTTTTGTGTTTGTAGCAACAAAATGTTTTAAAAAGGAAAACTTTCGCGATAAGGTTTTGCGAGATTTTTGTGAATAAAATACAAGGTGGCGCAAAAGTAATCCTCCTATCAGAAAATGCTATAAATTTTGCAATTGGCCCCTAATGTCAGTTCTGTTTTGACATTTGTGTAGTAAACACATGCGAAATACACGTTAATAAACAATGTTACGCTACACTGCTCCAGAACGCGGAATATTGGTGACTATTTATTTGACCAATAATCGGTCGGTGACTTTCATCAAAATAATCATGAGTGATGAGGCCCATTTCCATCTTAGCGGGTACGTAAATAAGCAAAATTTACGCTTCTGGGGCACTGAAAATCTGCGTATGACCCACGAAGAGCCATTAAACCCGCCCAAAGTTACTGTATGGTGTGCTGTTTTCGCTGGAGGAGTCATCGAACCTTTTTTCTTCGAAGACGTCGCGGGCCAAACGGTTTTTGTGAATGGTGAGCGCTATAGAGCAATGATCAACGAGTTCTTTTTGCCGCAATTTGATGAATTGGGATTGGAAAACATGTGGTTCCAACAGGACGGTGCAACAGCACACACTGCACGTGCCACAACCGATATGCTGAAGGATGCATTTCCCGGGCGCTTAATCTCCCGTTTTGGTGATTTGAACTGGCCAGCAAGATCGCCTGATTTTACCGCTCCAGACTTCTTTTTGTGGGGCTTTTTGAAGTCGCGTGTTTATGTCAACAAGCCTCAGACTCTTGCAGCTCTTAAAGACAATATCAATCAAGAATGTGAGGACCTATCGCCGGAAGTTTTGGCCAAAGTGATGGAAAATGCCATAAAAAGGGCTCAAATGACAATCAACTGTGGCGGCGGCCATTTACATGACATCATATTCTCGACTTGATGTAAAAAAAATTAAAAGACCAAATAAAAATAATCCACAAAAAGAATCAAAGTTTTTCATTTTTTTTTTAAATTACAGCCTAAAAACATTGGAAGGTTACTTTTGCGCCACCTTGTATATGTATATTAATTTCGTTTATTTACTGCAATTTATAAATGAACAAAATTTGCATTGAATTTATCGATAAAATATACATACGAAGTACAATCTCCCGTTCCAAAAACAAAGGACGCACCCAAAATTGTATGCACTTGTAGCACAAAATATTATTTTCACAAGCTCAACAAATTTTAAAAATTTGTTAAAAACCTCAATATAACTTTTCATTATAAAATATTTCTTTTTATTTGACTCCCCAAACATCCAAAACAGCGGATGAAACCAAAAAGTTCTCTGCGTCAAAGCGTTACATGTAACGTGAGACGCAACAACGTGCAAAAAAATCAGAAAGTCACAACGCATTGCGACGTTGACGAGTGCCATGATGCAAATATCAGAGTACAAATTTTCTCAAGAGTGAGAGATAAAAAAACACCATTCATGAAAAATCTCGAGAGCGAAAAATCCTAAAAAAAAAATTTTCTTCTCACGTTCATAAAAGAGCGTGAAAAAATTTTTGCCAACCCTCACTCACTTATGAGAAGTTTGTCGTTTTTTTTTTCACGCTCACAAATCACAAATGAAAAATAAAAATCAAATTTTATTTCTCACTCACAAATGAATGAGAAATTTCTTCTTTTCACTTTCGATTCATTCTTTTATGAGCGCGAGTGTTGCTTTAATATTTTTCACGCTTTGTAACAGAGTTGCCGGAAAATAATTTTTTAAGCGTGTGAAATTTGTACTCCCAATAAGAGTAAAAAAATTCTTGCATTTACATAAATTTTTTTTATTTTGCTAATATAATAAATAATAAATAAATATTAATATAAAGGATTACTTTTAGCAGTATTTATTGTGGAAAAGTCATATTTATAAAAAAATTGTTTTTGTTAAGAAACTTAAATAATACATTATATCTTATGTTGTGATTTTTTAGAAATTTTATAGTCTTCACTGACACAAATTTTCATAGCAATCTTTAAAAATATTTTTGAACTATTTTCCAAAATTTTTAATTGACGTTTTCTGATAAATAAAGAGTATTTCTTGTGTATTGTGTTCAAGGTCGTAACTGCTCTTTTTTTAATTTACCTTACTTTTGCAAATAGAACTCCTTCAAACTCTTAGGTTCTATTTAATTGACCTGAAAGATAAAGTTTCAAATTGTTGTACATAAAAAGATTTGCGTGTGTATTGTATAATAACCACCACAATTTTTTGTAACAATATACCTAATACCTAAAAGGATGACGGACAGGCAGGTATAAAATGCCTTTCAAATAAGTGGAAAATCCCAAACAAAATGAAATGATGAACAATTACCTCTAATGGTGGTAAAGCGGAATGCAATTTTTTCCAATCCTTTTAAAATTTGCATGAGTGTGTGTAACAGCTCTATTTTTTTTGCAATATCAACATTAAATATTTGTAAAAGAACCTTATTTGGATTTTAAATAGCGTGAAGTGAATAACAATCAGTGCCTAAAAGACAATTTAATTTTGAAAAATATGTGTTGTACGATGCATCTTCAAAAAAAGTATTTGCTTTATAGAATCGTGCAAAAAGGAACTTAGTGAAAGACATTACAAACTACTTCACAAACAAGATATACAAAGTAATGATGAAAGTGATGGTGACGATGCTTTTGTTTGTCACTGGAGTAATGCTTCCCATTTTTGTAAAACCTTAACCGCATATTTTTATTACTAAAATCATTAAATCGGATTCATTGAAAAATTTAAATGAAATGAAGTTAAATAAATGCAAATATTTTATTATGAAAGCAAGAAAATTACAAAAAAGTAGTTAAGAACCACAACGTATAACAGTTTTTAATTTATTAAAAACATGTTTAAATAAAAAATTATTCCTACTTTTTTTAAGCATTTCAAAAATTATGCGACAAAATTTTACATATGGCAGCACCAGTAACATGACCAAAACATTTTATGTGTACACATTTATGAATGCTTCGCGAAAAAATTCATTTATGATTTCTCACTTATGAGAAGTACTCGAATTTGATGCTTTTCATTTATGTTCGTGAAAAGAAAAAGTAAATTTGTCTTTTCACTTCTCACTTATGACTGGTGAAAAAAAAAATTTTTTTTTCTCACTCGAGAGTGAGAAGGCACAAAATGTTTTTTAAAAACTCATTCATTAATGAAAAATTGCTGTAGTAAACACAGCGCTCACACTCGTTCTCACGAATGAGAAGTGAGTGAGCAGTTTCGAACTCTGGCAAATATCCTCCAACAAAAAAGATAAAATAAAACAATATTACATATAAAGCTCCAGGTATAAAATCATTAAATGGCGCCAAAATAATATGACATTTTTTTTATTATTCACTTGCATTTTCACAATTCGCAGACTGGTCTAACAAGTTAGGTGGGAAAAACTAAAAATACACAAGTAAAATGACAACAACAAATACTATATATTTTGTCTTAAATTCCGTACAAAAGGACCAGAAATTTAAACAAAAATGCTTCCGTTACTTTTACTTTCCTTTTCGTTAGCTGAACAATTTAATGCAATTGAATTCATAATAAAAAACCTGATTTTAAGTCATTTGCTAAAAAATGTTAAAAATTATAAAAGCTTGTTAAATATTAAGGGTATTCACTTTTTTATGCATTAAACAAACAATGATGATTGTTTTAAAAATATAAAAGTTACAATTTATTAAATTTTTTACCCCAGTTTTAACTTTTTTTTAAAACAGTGTACTAAATGCGATCGCGTATTATGACCATTAAGAAGTAAAATTTCCATGATTTTCTTAACAATCGTAATTCAAAATCACCAGTTTGCTATTTCTGAAAGCAAAGATTCCCAAAGTATTTTCTTTTCCATTTTTGGATCTAAAAAATAAAAATTTCTAATTAGCCAAAACAAGGTGTGCAGTTTCCTCCTTTATGATTTATTTATTTAAACAAAAATTTTAAAAGTACCAAAATTGTGAAGAAAGTACGTACTATTTGTTTGCAATATGACCTTTTGGCCTTAAATTGGTTTAATAACCTTTAATTTTTAAGTTCACACCCCGTAATTCTATGCTCAGAATCTCAAAACAGGCAAAAAGGTACCAAAAGTATAAGAAATTACTTTACGTCCTCTTAGTTGAATTGCGGCCTCTATATGGGTTAATGACCTTAATTTCATATTTTTAGACACGTACTATCAAAAAATGTGAAAAAAGTACCAAAAATTTAACAAAATGCACACTTTTGCTCACTTTTATTTAAAAAAAAAATGCAAAAAAGTATCAAAAATATAAAAAGGTACTTTTTGCCACTTAGTTGACTTCCGGCCTTTACGTAGGATAATAGTCCTTAGTTTTATAAATCTAGACCAGTGTTATCCAAGAGTGTCTTTGGGGGACGAACACTTATTGGGTCTTACATGTACACAGGATGACAACAACAACTTGGGTTGCTATTGAATTGCTTTTAAATAAAACATACAGTTAAAAAGCACCCACATATATTATTAAACAATCTTTTCTTGCTTTTCTAGACCCATAATCTCCATAATCTCAAAAAATTAAAAGTTTGGACTATGTTTCCATCTAATTTAATTGGTTAAGTACAACAAATAATTTTATCCCTTTTTACCTCGTGTCGTGTATAGTTTAAGAAGATAGCAGCTTACCGATTTCTCCACATATTTACCTCCTTACACACAAAAAATTATCTAAGAAAACTTTACTTAAATCAAGCCATAGCGGTGTCAAAAGTACGAAATTTCTTACTCCAAGTAAAATTTTTCAAGTACGAATTTCTTACTTTTAGCCACAATTAAGCCAAAAAAGGATTGATTTAAGTTCGGAACCGTACTTGATGTAAGCGTGAAAAAGATTGATTTAATTAAGCCGTAAACTGGATTTTTTCGAAAGTGAAATGTCATTTTTTTGACTTATGGAGCTTTATTAAAGAAGAAGAATTTTATATTTTATTTTTATTTTATAATTTATAATTAATTTATAATTTAAAAATTTAATTTTTTGTACTTACCGAAGCTGAGATTCGAACCAGGGATTTCTGCACTGCAGTACAAGCGCGTTACCTCCAGGCCACCGAGACACTTTGTTTTCAAATGTTAAATAATATATTAAAACAACAAGCGTTTTTCTGCTTGATTTATTGAAGCAATCCGAATAGGCTTGATTTAAGAAAATGTAAGTAAGAATCGTACTTAAAAAGATTTTGGATAAATTCAAGAATAAAATTCTTGATTTTAGAAAGCGAGTTTTCTTTCTGTGTAGGGACCAAATATTCCGTAATCCCGTCCTAGTGAATTTACATATCAGAAAACTTTTAAACTTCAAGCCTTTAGCTTAACGCGTTTCGGCTGCACGATAGTGATTCAGTCAGTCAGTTACGCTATATCGGCAATTCTAAATTAAAAGGCCCAAAATGGGGAAACACTATTTTCTTGTTTAAAGAAAAGTCC
Source organism: Melanophora roralis (assembly GCA_963583895.1). Classification (NCBI taxonomy): domain Eukaryota; kingdom Metazoa; phylum Arthropoda; class Insecta; order Diptera; family Rhinophoridae; genus Melanophora; species Melanophora roralis. Next base: position 89,817,493 of record OY757188.1, on the reverse strand, counting down.
ATCAATTACTTATTAACGAAAATTAAAATTATTAAAATATAATTAAACTGAATCATATTTTTTTATGAATGGAAGAAGAGTTTAAAACGTTAACATTCTGAGAAATCTGTTCTTCTTTTAAATACGATCAATGAAAGATATGAATAAATTAATAAATAATAAATAATAAATTTTCCACGACATATTGAAAGTTCTTTAAAACCAAAATTGATAAAGTTGCACCCGCCACGGTCTTCAAGGAAAATCAAGTTTTTGCAGTGTCTGCAATCATTGGAAACTATATCCTTTTTAAGTTACAAGTAAAAAGGAGAATAAACAATTTTTTATATTAAAATAAAAATCCAAACTTTCTCTAGTGAATACTCGTAGTACGGCGTATGAAATAAATGCGTTTATTGCACGCTGAATGTGTTTGTAGTTTTATGCGTTAAACAGTGATGGCAAATAAGGAAAACCAATTTTATTATGTTATTTCATTAAGTGTAAGTACAAATATATTTTCTTTCCTTTTAAGGGCAAACAGGTTTTTATTACTGAATAGGATTATATAATACAAAAGGAGTTTGATTTTGTAAAATAAAAAATGAAAAAAACTTTACAACTCTTTTTTTCCAGAAGCCCAAGCAAGTAACGAATCCACCCAGATTTATGTGACAGAATCGTGTTTGGAAAAGCCATTTCGTTGTCCACATCCCAAAATACAGTTCTTCTTATATACCCGTAGAACCCAAGAGAATCCAGAATTCATAGATGTCCTAGATGATAATGCCCTATATTATACTCACTTTAATCCACGATATCCTACCAAAATCATAATACATGGTTTCGGCGGTGGTCGCGACTTAAATCCAAGTCCAGATATACGGCAGGCTTATTTTTCTATAGGAGAATATAATATTATCATTGTAGATTATTCTTCGGCAGTTAAGGAACCTTGTCTTAGTCAAATGGATTGGGCACCACGTTTCGGAGGTCTGTGTATTTCACAACTGGTAAAATATTTGGCCAGACATCCGAGAGGTGTTAAACCAGATGATATGCATTTTATTGGCTATAGTGTAGGTGCTCATATAGCGGGCTTGGTGGCGAACTATTTAAAACCTGAAGAGGGAAAAATAGGCAGAATTACCGCTTTGGATCCTACAATATTCTTTTATGGTGGCAGTAATAACTCAAGAGACTTGGATTTAACAGACGCCCATTTCGTAGATGTTTTACACACAGGCGCGGGCATTTTGGGTCAATGGCATTCTAGTGGTCATGCGGACTTTTATGTTAATGGTGGTACCCGTCAGCCGGCCTGTGTAGGTTCGGCAACATTATTTCGTAAGTTCTAACGTTAAACAATTTTAGTTTTAGTTTTTGAAGGATCAATTAGTTAAAACAATTTAATTTTAAACACAAGAATTAACTTTAAAAAAATTTTTTTTAGAAACTTTAGCCTGTGATCATACAAAGGTGACGCCCTATTTTATTGAATCGATTACAACTACCAACGGTTTTTATGCTGGTCCATGTCCGAATCTATTCACATATTTAATAGGTTGGTGTGAACCAAAAGATTCAGAATATGTGTTAATGGGAGAGCATGTATCGCACAAGTAAGGAATATGCACATTTAAGGGAAATTATTTACAAAAATATAAAAAGAAAATTACAAAAACTTGTTTAATAAAGTTTTTAAATTAAACAAAATTTACTGATAATGATTTTATAAATGTTTTTTACATATGATTCTTTTAGAGCTCGTGGCAACTATTACGTGACCACTAATTCAAAGCCACCATATGCCCGCGGCTTTCCAGGGAAAGGTAGATCGGCCACAACGGGACAATATCAAGGCGTGCGAAGACGACGTCATCTGCCAACATTTTAAAGAAACCTTTCACACCTTCTAAAGCGTTAAGGGTTTTTTGTTTGTTTAATTAATTTTAGTACATCTTTTGTGATTTATTATGTAGTTTTTATTATTACGTAGGAGTGTACCTAAGTTTGCATTAAAAATATTTTGTAAACATATTTCTTGTAAAAATGTTTTGAAAATTAAGTGAAACCTAAAACACAATATACATATATTTATAGAGTATACTAGTAATTAGTTTTGAAAAGAACATATCTTTGTATGTATGTATGTATATTGCTTTGTATTTTTAGGAAAAATGTAAATAAGTTAATAAAATAAATACTTTTGGATGTCATTTAAAACAATCGCTACATACATACGTATGCGTATTTTTGTTTTTAATGTCATCACTATTAATTGCTTATTTAAAACGTTAAATGGTTTAGGTGTTATTTCACTTAACTGTTGTCTATTTAACATTTTAAAATGTTAGTAAAGCTAAAATATTTTGCATAAAATTTTAAATAAAAATTAAACTTTCTCTATTTATAAGATAACTTAGATATTAGTTTTACAAAAACTAAAAATTAGGCAATGAAACTCTGTATTGCGTTTAAAAAACAATATTAAATCGAAAAAAATAAACAAAAAATACAATAATACATGATACCAAAGGAGCTTTAAAAGTTGTACTTATAAAGTTAATTTAAATGTCAATAGTATACTTAAAAGCAAATTCCCAAACCAAATTTCATCACTAAAACTTCGCAAACATCTCTGCTTTTGCTTTATTATTAAAGCTCTCAACCGCACTTAGTTAACGGAACTTTAAAATGGCGTGATTTAACCAGCCATTCTTTTTTTTTTTAGTTCAGTACTTTTTAGTCCGCAGTTAAAACAGACGCCAATTCATACATATGTACATATGAGTGTTTTAATTAAAAATATAAGTGTATATTTCTTGTTTTTTTAAGAAAAAACTATAAAACAGTATAAATTGATATATCTACTTTACGGAAATGTAATTTGTTTTATAAAATATAAGAAAATAATTCGAAAAAAAGTTTTTTAAAATTATGAAAAGATTGCATCTTTGTAAGTGCATTTATTTTAATAATGGCGGTTGCTCAGTGTTCGTTTGTGTGTTTGTTTTGTTTATTCTACTTTAAGAGAGTAACAAAATAGAATCTCTTAGAAGATGTTGAAACGAGAAAAGGCAAATTTGCAAAAAATTTATAAAAATATTAAATGCAATCGGCGTAAACTATCAAAAGTGTTTTTAAAATAAATCTAAAATTTTAAAGGTATAAATACGATATAAAACATTCACCAAATTTACAGAAACAAAGGTAAGTTACAGTTCATAAATTAAATGAACAGGCCAATTTTAAAAATAAGTATAGAAATTAGGTGTTAACACTAGGCCTATTTTCTAAAAAAGCCTTAATAATTATTACTTTGCAAATATGTAGTTCCTACTTATTAAAAATAATAAAAATTAATAAAACTGATGCAAAACTCAAAAAAACGTTAAATCTTATATAAAACAAACAAAAATTAACTCTGAGCTGATTGAATTTTCACATTTTTTTTATATGTAGCTCTCGTACCGATAAAAATATCAAAATGAAATTTAGTATATACATATGTATAATGCCAACACATATGTAAATGATGAGTTGTGAAAAATATGGGGCGCCTACTTTTTTCGGCTTCCCATATCAAATTTTTCAGAGTTTAAAATTAGCGACTTTGGTTCTTATTTAAATATTGGAATAAAATTTGGTGCATATAATGTCTATACAAAAGCAATGATTTTAAAAAACCGGCATGATCTGCCCACTTTTGTGATTTCCCTAATTTGTCATTTTATGACTTCTTTTACTTTAAGATGGTTAAAATAAATAACTTGAGTACCAATATATATAGACATCAAAATATAATTTGGTATAAACAGCGACTACACACCAAAAATAGACCAGAATTACAATCAATAGTGCAATGTATTAAAAAAAAAATTTTTATTCCAAAAACATATTTTATTGGCTCAACAAAATTTTTATTAATACTGCAAAATTCGAAATAGTTCTTTGATTATATAGTGTTTGATTCAATATAATAGCCAAAGAAAGAATGTGACGGGTGTGACTATAAAATTTCAATATTAGAGAATTTTTGATTCCGTACTTAATAAAAGGAAGTTGATAATCGAACTTTTAAATACTAAAACATTTCTAAAAAGTAAGGTACTAAAATCACACAAATTGTTATTAACGCAAAAAAGTTTACACGAATTAATATCAATGTTACAATGTCGTTTAAAATTTTGAATTTCAACGACATTTCTTATTGATTCAGCAAAATGTTCATTAGAATTGGTTTGTCAAAACCTTTGAATGTTTTTTTGCTTATTTATAGTAATTATCGATAAGTTTATTGCAGTTTTGACATTAAGGCAGAAAAAATTAATAAATTTTAAAAAATCGGTTTGATGTCTATTGATGATTTGGTATATGGCATAACAAATTTAAGCTATATATTTTAACTCAGAAATTTGTATTGAGTTTTTTTTTAAAAAAAGATTTGACTTAATAAAAATATATATATAGGGGATTCACAAGGTGTCCTATTATGTCCTATTGTCATATTTTTATAAAATTTCACAATGGTTTTTTTGTCTTTTATTCAAAAATACTTCTTAAAAAATACTACGCTGCTTAATATGCTTATTAAATTGTCACAACAACATAAAATACACCTGAGCGAAGTGTCCAATAGTTGGCAAATGTTGTTTAACCATTGTTGAAATTTTATGGCAATAGGACAAATAGAACACCTAATTCCTAATTGTTTTTTTTATTTTCAATAAAATATTTTTCATTTTGAAAAAAAGTTAATTAAAAGGGGCACATATAAAAAAGATTATATTTTTTCAATTAATAATTGGCACATTTTTACAACACTTTTAATAACCTTTATGTTTGATTTTTTTTTTTTTTTTTTTGTACAAAAAAGTGTATAATAGAAAGCCAATTTTTTCATTTTACATTAAGATTTATTGCTAAAAATGCCTCTTTATAAAGTGTTTTGTTTAAAAAAACGTCATTAGGAAAGCTTCATAAGTCAGAAAAAAAAATCAATAAAAATCAACAAAAACAGATGTAATATTTAAACTCTCCGGACTTTAAAAGTGTCCTGGAATCATAAATCTGACACTATAATCTTGAAAATTTACACCACAATGAGAAATTGTTTCATTTATCGATTTTCTTTCTATTTTTCAATTTCCTGAAATTTTCTTTTACCTTTCTACCCAGCTAATTCTGCCAAATACTTCTATGTGAGGTAGTCAAAACTCTTTCCTAAAAATTTTAATTCGCTAAACTTAATGTGCGATATACTTTAGAAAAAATTAATTTTAAGTTTTCAATAAATAAAAATGTCAATTATTTACATACTTCGAATAAATTTAACACTTTATTTTTAATGCTTTTATTACATTTGTTTCTTGCTTATTAGTTTTGTTTTTTTTAATTTCATCTTTATTGTGTAATATTTCATAAAATATTTATATTAAATAATTTACAGTTAATTCAATTAATTTTCATTTAATTTTTTTTCTTTTATATTTATTAATTTAGCAGTTGATTACAATGATATATAAATTTAGTAATTAAAATTTGAATATATATACTAATAATTTATTTAATGTTTTATGTGAATTTTATGTTTTTTTTAATTTCGGATTGTTTTTTATTACAAATAATTTAATATTTAAACAAATAATATATTTAGGCTTTTTGGATGACAGTGATTTTTTTATTAGTAAAAACAACACTTACATAATTGTTGTAATGAAAGTTAAGTTTTTGTTTTATATTTATGTATGTATGTTTAATGGCATATTCAGTCAATTTTACTACTACAATTACAAATACTAAAGAAATTATAACAAAAATAAAAGGAAACAGTAAATATTATTTATTTAAAAATTATTTATTTATTTTTTTTTTTTTTGTAAATTTTTAAACAAATTTAACAAACAACGAAGACACAAAAATTTTTGTGTTTCTTGGGCGGTTATTTGTCAGAAAAGGGTTATTTGTCTACAATATTTTTTAAGATTTTTTTTACTATCATTAAACATCAAAAAGTTTTCTTAATAATTGTTATTAAATTTTGTATAGTAAGTTAAATCTTTTACCTTTATATACATATGTATTTATTTGTCTGCCACAGCATAACTATATTTATTTATTATATTTGACATCGCTTTTAATTTTTTATTAAAAATTTTGAACTTAAATTATTCACAAAAGCATTTAATGATTTGCTAGTTTATTATTTTGATTTAACATATTTACATAAGTTACAAAAGTTAATTTTAATTTTTTTAATTAATTAATTACTTAATAATGCTAGTTAGTTATTTTGACTAAAAATTTATTTAAATTTTAATTCGAACTTAATATTTTTTAACAAAAAAATCTTTTGTTTTAACTCTAATTTATGTCAACACAGCCTGAGAGTGAGTAGCTCTCATAAAAAAAATTGTTTCTAAGCTTTTCTAACAATGTATATCTTCTTTACGTAAGTCAAAGTCTACCTCTTGCTTTAAATCGAAAGACTGAAAGAATCATCATTTTTGTCAGGGAATGGATAAGTTATCCTATGATTTATTATTATAATGGTTTTAAAATTCTTTAAGTGTTTTACTTTTGACTAGCATGTTTCGTACAAACGGTAAAAATTTCATTAATTTCATTTACATATAAATTTTGTAAATTTTAAAATTGATTTTTATGAAAATTACTTTTAAAAAATTGCTTTTAATTAAGCTTTTTTTTGTAGACCTTAACAATACTCTGCGTTTAATCTAGTAGCTTTTATTGCACAATGCCCGACGATAAGGCTTTTACAAACCTTTTACAAAAAAAAAATATATATGTTTATGTACATAGTTGAATAAAAAGAAATAAATCAATACTACTTATCAATCAAAATATTAATCTTATTATTAGAGCCCAACCTAACATTCGGGTTTGGGTTCGGAATTCGGTAAAAAGTGGCGTTTGGCTGATGTTGGCAAACAAATTTTATTTGAATTTGTGTTCGGTTTGCGTTCAAGTTCGTCCGAATTATAGAAATTGGACCAAAGTTCGGGTGCAGGTTTCCAAAATGCAGGTTTGGTCGGGCTCTACTATTTATTTTAAATTATTAACAAAAAAATATGCAAACAGTTTTAATTGTTATATATTTTAGGGACCGTAATAATTATGTGAAAACTAAATAAATTTCAAAATATATTACTTATATTTTGATTTTTTTAAAAAAATATAAATAATTTTTTTGGTTATTTTGCAGAAATAATTAATATTTCTAAATTTTTAAAATAATAAAACTAATAATAATCATTATTTATTAGATTTAAATATTAAATAAAAATAAAAAATTATAAATATAAAAAAATAAAACAAGTCAGAAAATCGTGTTAATTTTTATTTTAGCCTCTTCACTAAACTTTCCTAAGTGCCATCCTTGTGCCGAGTTTTTTCGATGAAAATTTTAAAATAATTATTATTTGAGGTCCCCGATTTTTTTTTAACCAAAAGTTTTTACATAATTAAAATGCAGCTCTAAACAATTTTTAACAACTTTTATACACTTTTGATGTTATTATTACTTCATGTTATTAATCAATTACAAGTTGGGTTTTTATTACCCTTTGCATAAAATATTTAAAAAAATAAAATAACAATTAAATTTGTTACATCCAACAATATATTTATACAAAAATTTTAATTTAAGTTTTATAATTATTATACTACTATACTATTAAAAATATTTTGTGCATTTTATATACAGTGCTATACATATAGTTTAAAAAACTAAAATATTTTAGCTAAAATTTTAAATAAACAAAAATGAAAAAAGGAACAAATGTCCCTAAAATTGTGCTAATTTGAAATTAAAATGAATTGTGAAAAAGTGTATATTCTACTTTCACTTAAGTTTCTCAGGTGCAATAAAATATGTGCAAAACTAAAACAAATAATTTGTGCAAAAAAAAGAATTTTACTAAACTAAAACAAATAATTGATGTGCTTTTTATGTAAAAAATAAATAAAATAAAAAAATATTTTACAAAACTAAAACAAAGTAGTGCAAAATTTTAATGTGGGAGAAAAAGTGCAGCTTCAGGAATTAAATGAATGCTAAAATTACTAAAACTATTGAATTAAGCAAAAACAGTTTAAATTCTTACTAAAATGATTATAGTACCTGTTATCCAAATTGTAAAAACTGGAAAATAACGACTTTTTCAATAAAACACTTTTACGATTATGTAAACTGCAATGGCAAGCAAAATTTTTTCAAACAATTTAATTAATTGAATAAGTTAACTAGTTAATTGGAAATAATTTTTTTCTTTGTTATTATACTTATTTTATTTAGCATCATCTTATAAAATTTAACTAAGCATTGTCAATTTAATAAAAAAATAATTATCAATTTAAAGTTTTATTGAAGGAAAACATTTTAAACACTATTTTGAATTTAAAAAAAAAAAATTAATTTAATTATAAAAGTTACATTAATATTTTCTTCTGCGAAAAACGTAAATTAAATTGAGTAGGAAATACATTTTTTTAAATCATTTTTTTTGTGAAGTACTTCACATAAAAGATGAACAAAAATAAGAATAAAGTAAGTGGTTCAGTAAAAGAATATGCTCTCTTTGATACAATTTCAAACAACAAAACTTTACAAGATTTTCAAAGCGTATATGAAAGAGCGAAATTAGTCCTTATTTTATTTATTGTAAAAAATGTCAAATAATTAGGTTTGTCGTGTGAAGTCCAATAGCCGTTTAAATTGGATTAATTTGGATTTTAATGTAAATGAACTATCTTATGTTACGTTTTCTTAGAAATCGACTTTTTTATGTTCTACATACGTAAGTTTATCTGCGGTAACTATTGTATTAATTGAAATAACACTGAGTTTTTTTTTATCGTATGTGTGCTATTTACTGGGTTGTCGAATTTATCGTATTATTCGCTACAAAGTAGTTGCTTTTAAACAAGTAAATTTGTATGCAACTAATGCTGACTCGGTGAGCGCGATGAAAAGCGCAGCTGTAATAATATGTTCTGTTTTTTATAAATATATTTTATTATTATTGACAATAGAAAAGCAGTCAAACAATTAAGTTTGTATTGCGACAGTTGTGCTGGTGAGAACCGCGGCAAAGGCGTAATTTTTATATTTTCCGACTTGTGTCCGGGACATATATTCAGTACAAAGCACGATTAAATCTCTTGTACGAAATCGGCATCTATTAAATGATCGACTTTCATCCGTAACGCGTGATCTAAAAGGGGTGGCAGCCTACATCTAAGTTGAAAAAGACATTTTCTAATGAACGGTTATACATTTAGTACATCTTCGTAAACGCACCATATGAAATTTGGGCAAGTTTCAAGCTTAAAGTAGTTTGACAGCTTATTTTTCATGTACGTCGGTACGTTAATGCCAATTAAAACCCGGGAAGGGACGTATGTGCCAAAACACTTTATTACAAACAATTTCATAAAAATTTTAATTTATTTATCTAACGTAATTGAAAGCAATCAAAAGAAAAAAATTTATTTAAAAAAAAGCTCTCCTGTAAAATTTAAGTTTTGTTGCATATGATAATCTCGCTCACAGGAGTTGATATTTCCGGCTCATTGGCCTTTGATAAATTTAAAAATGATTTAATAATTAGAAGGAGAGACTGATTGTACAACAAAAAAGTTTTTCAAAAAATTTACAGTTACCGAGGTACTTAAGCTTATAAATAAATGCCTAAACATTTACCTAAGAATATAATACTTATATTGCACTAATTTTAAATTCAATTGTTTTTGCTAAATTTATGTTGCATTATTCGATTCCAGAATTACGATAAAGAAAAGTAAAAACAAATCGTAAAAAAGTTTCTATTAAAATTATAAAAAACTATTTAAAAAGAAAAAAAATGTGCTATCACATATAAAAATGCATTTAAAACCATAATTAAAAACAATAAAAATGTGCCAAAACAAAAACTAAAAAGTGCTTTTTCTAAAACAAGTGCAGTGCTCTCTAAAAAAGTGCCAAAGTCAAAATAACATAATCACATTAAATTTCTTATCAAATATATGTGCGCTTTACTATTAACTACAATCTTTCTTAGTGAAATATTATCATTTAATCTTCAATTAAATTAAATACTATTCATTTAATATCAGATATTTAGTCCTTAAACTCTAATTATTGTTACTTGCACAAGCAGTATTGTTTTTTTAATTATTTTTTAATAATTATAATTGATTAAACAAATTTCTCTATATTAATATATTTTAGTTGTCTTTAAATATCTTACATTTAATTTTTATATGTATTTTTAAATATTTTATAGTTTATTTGAATATAATAAATTTAATATATCTGTACAAATTACTGAATAAGAATTGACTCTTTTAGTTAGAAAATTTTTTGTTCACATTTCATACAATTTATATGCAATTTTAAGTTAAAATTTACTTAAATTACTGTTTTAGATTTTTAACTAAATAAATAAAAAAAAATAAATTGAACTAAATAAATAAATAAAAAAAATTTACTTACAAATTTAATTTGACAAAAAGAAATATTATTATTTTGACAAATTAAAACTTTATGAAAATCGTTCTTTAAAATAATTTTTTTAAGAAATTTTTTTTTTATGCTATTAGACGAACTTTCAATAATAAAACATTATTTCATATAATATGATAAATATATGAGATAAGCCTGATAATCAGGTCAAATATCACCCGTGCATGAGAACAATTAAGGGTCAGCTATAACGTACATAAGCTAGCTTAAGAGCTAACTATAATGTGCTTAAGCTAACTTAAGCAAAAGTGCGAATACACATATTCAAATGTGTATAACTTTAATGTGCTTAAGCAAGTTTCCGTTAATTGTCGTCGAGTAACATTTGCTTAAGCAAATAGTGAACCTGATCGTACTTTGCTTAACAGATCAGCTGTGTAGACTTGAGTTGCACGCACGTTAGCACTTTTAAGTAATTTTCGCTCTTTGCTTAAGAAAACAAAACTCAACGAAATGATTAAGTACATTATAGTCGGCTTCATATCATTACATGTACATATTCGAACAGGGGCTGATTTTGGATTAAGTCAATACATGCACATTATTGCTTCCGCTTTAGAGCATTGCGATTTTTTATACCCGCGTATGCATGAGTGAACGCGATTAAAACCATGAACGATGCATGAGTGTGCATGAAAAAAAGTTTCTCGTGAGAGCAAAAAACCACCCTGTAACAGCCCATAATAAATTTTTTATAAAACATTTATTAAAACATAACTTGAATAAAAATATATTAAAAATAAATTAAAAAAGAATCAGTGTAGGATTGTATAATAAAATTTTTTAAAAAGAGAAGATGTAGAATTAAAAAACTAAGAAAAACAACATTTTTATTAAAATTAAAATTTTCTATAAAAGAAACTAAAAAGAAATCATCTAAAATTTTTATATATAAAAAACTCTTATAAAAAGATAAATAAACAAAAATTTATTTTCTAAAAACATTTTACTCCTTTAGCTAATATTTACCTTAAACTATCACACTTACGTATATGTAATATTAAATATTTTTAATTAACAATAATACATAAATTTATTAAATTTACTAATAAATACCTTATATGTACATATATATAAATATTATTATGTATTAAAAATATCCAGAATATCATTTTTGGTAAGAAAAAATTATGATTTAATTATTTCATAATTTTTTGTTTAAAAACATTAGAAAACTTAAAAGAAAACGTTTGAAATAAAAATAGATTTTATTTAGTTTTGTAGATATTTACAAATTTTTGTTCTATTCTGCTTAAAATATCTAGTGTGAAACTCCTTAAAATCTGTTTTATTTTTTGCATAATTTACATGATTTTAAATTTTTTTATAAATATTTATTTGAATAAGTTAAATTTTTAATTACAATATGGACATTTAAAATGTTTGCATAAATATTTAATATTTTTATTCTCGTTTATTTTTTTTTTTTTTTAAATAATGTGAAACAGTTTTTATAAATATTTTTTTTAAGAACCATAAAAATAACAACAACATAGACTTTTGATATAAATATAGTTTATAACAGCTTTGTAGTATTTTTTTTATGTATAAAATATATATTTTAACTAAAAATTTTTTATTTAATTTCATAGAGATTTTTTTGTATAGATTTGGTAAAGAAAATTTTAAATTTTATTCTAAATTTAACCAAAAATTAAAGGAGTTAAAAGATATGTTTTAAAAATTGCTCTTTTTCAAATTCAAGTAAAACAGCTCTAAGCGAGTGAATTTTTTCTGTAAATAAAATCGATAAATTTTCGTCAAAAAGAGAATAAAAATTAATAAATAAAACAAATGTTTCAGTTTTCTTTTTTAACCATCATCAGAAGCTGAACAATCCTCTTTTCCCTTTTTTTTTTGTATATTCGCTGTCAATTTCCCACTGAGCTTGAAAACGGAGCCGTTAGAACTATCGTGTATTTGAATGATGTAGCAGTTGTTTTAACTGGAAGATACTCAAGCACGATAGCTCTGATGAAAGCTACGCTATGAAAAAAAGCCAATTGGCTTAAAGTCGTAGCTTAGGGTTCATCTAGAGAAGTAGGACTTGGGTTTTTTTACCAGGAGGACAAAAAGTAGACCATGGAACACGCCTATATTTAATGACACCAACCTGATACTGAAAGAAAACTCAAAATAGCTAAAAAAAAAAAGATCGATGCGTTCTTTGTATGCAGAGATATGCTATGCGAAACCTGGGAACTTACGCCAAATCTTACACATTAGATCTTCACTACAGTGGGTAGACTTGTATTGCTTCATGGAAAACTTTTGTGGTGAACTGGAACGGCAGGTTAGCCTTACCCTTCTGGAGAGCACACAGAGACTTGCGAAACTACATATAATTGGGGCCCAACACTCCTACAGCGTCGCGGAATGAAATTTTGAATTTGAACCAATTAATGTAGTTTCTGAGAGTATTGCAAAGATGTCTGCAACTCGACTGGGGGCAATTATTTACGCAGGTACCATATAAGCATTGCAGAATTATTTGGGACAGAAAATGTAGCAATAACTACCTGGTCTTGTATAAGCTTAATAGCGAAGCAGTGCATGACTATGGAGGAATACGAATGGTTGTTGGGTCTCGCTTAAACCACACAACCTATAACTTTTCAACAGATGGATTTAAGGTGGAAAGAGTAGCCGTAGCTGCAATTCTCTGGCTATCAGTGAGTCCTACAAAGTTCTTGCTGAACGCAGTGTCTTTTAGACGGAGATTCTTGCAGCCAAGATGTTCGCCAACCTTGTCCTGTCTTCTCAAACTGAGAATTCTCGGTTAAATGTATTTTCGATAGCTAAAAAATCAATACTATCTCTGCAAACCTTACACACTCCTTGATCATCCAGGCGTTCAGGGAAATTGTTGGTTAATTGTGTGCCATGAGTAAGGTGCACATTTACTGGGTTCGAAAACATGAAGATATCAGACGAAATGAGATGACTGTGCACTAATAAGGTAAAGAGTCCACTTGCCTACAGAAAGAGCAATGAACGTCCGAGTTTTACTTCAAACTACAACTCCTAGTGGGGAGGGTAATAGTTCCTGATTTCTAGCCAGGGGGCTCTTTGATCACTATTTAAGCCGTCCTACAAGTTTTTACCTTCGGACATTATTTTACTGTAAAGAAGCCACCAATTAAAGCACCATCAGTCAAAAGAACTTTAGGTTTTAAATAAAAGAAAGTTGCTGTAGATCCCTGTTTGTCACGTTTATCTGCCAACTTGTTTTTAGATCACTCGTCTCCGTTTGTCACCGAAAATGTCGCCAATTTTAGTTTGCGGTACTTTGTGATTGAAAATGTTTAAAAATTACTAGATTATTCGTGATTGCTTCGTATTTATAACATGTTTTATGATTATTTCAATAAGAATGTAAAAAACGACTCTTCCACTTTATTCGAACTTAAAATTTTCTTTCCAAATCTACCACTTTTAAATTTTTGTTTTATTGTGTAAAACACATAAATAGATTTTTCTATGTTAATCATATTTTCTTACAATATATAACGACATTATTAAAAAAAAAGAAACAAGTATACATTTAATTGTATGATGTATGTATGTAGTATATGTATGAAAAATTGTTTTGTAGCTTGGCATGATATTTTAATGATTTTGTATATTTCGTACTTTGGTAACGTTTAATAAATTGTATTTAGCATTTTGTCTAGTATTTTATTTTCGTTTAACATATTTTTCGTTTATATGTTCGTATGTATGAGTTTTATTAAATAATTATATATGTATGTGTAAGCTTTTATTGTTGTTGTCGTTTGCTTTTAAACTTTAATTTTATAGTCTTTTATTTAACTCCTACCTTCTCCGCAGTATCGTCCTTTTTAATGCATTAAATTGATTTTTCTATTGTTGTTGCTGAAATTGTGGATATTGTTGTTCATATGTTGGCATTTGTCCCATTTGTGGTGCCATTGCCGAATCATAACTTTGATAATTGTCTGTTATGTTCGCATCAGGTTGCATGCTTTCTTCACTAATGGTTCCAATGTTAGAACCAACACCAGCCATTGCAAAAGGATTATTAGCCACGTGTCCTGTCGCACCATAATTAATGGTATTTGATTGTTGCATTTGACTTTGTTCAGTATATTGAGGTGTTTCACCCTTTTATAATGTTAAAAAATATAATTGCAAATAAAAGTTTTATAATTTTTTTTGTTTTGCTAATGGTTTTATGCAACTTACAAATGATGTTTCTTTAACATAACCACCTGCAGCTGCGACACCATGAGTAGGATCTTCAGTTATAGCACCCATTGGTGGTGACCAGACCTGTTTCTCTTCTGGCGGTGGTTCAGCCCAAGGTTGTAACTCACCCGAAGCAAATAGGCCATAGAAAGTACAACCGCATAAATGAACACAAGCGGCTAATGTAAAGACAGTTGTCCAACAACCTTCAGGCTGTAGAATAGAAAAAATGAAAAATAAAGTATCAGACCTAAAAATTTCTTTAAAGACTTTGTTTTCTATAAAAAAATATATCAAAGCCTTTATACTGCATGGCTCAAAGGATCACCACTATTAAGCATTAAGACAAAGTAGTTTGTCGCAAATTCTTCTTTCTGTAGAAATTGCACTTAAGAGATACAAATTAATTCCGATCATAATTCATTTCTTCTTTCAATCCTGATATGGTAAATTTGATAAAATTATTTTTTATAAATTATAGTTTGCTCCGCAACAAAGTCATATAATAGTTGGCATAGATTGCTAACCTAAGGTAAAATCTTCACCCGCAAAAAAAGGAATTAAAAACTATTTTTTTCAATTTTTAAAATTTTTAGAAAAAACTCTTAAGACTTTTTACTAAAACCAAACAACAAATTTTTCTTAAGCGCTTTGTTTCGTTAAAACCCTCAAACCTTAATTTAATTTAACAACCATAGTTATACTTACATCTTTTTGTATAAGACCATCCAGAGCGTAGGGTACAATTATACCAGCCAGTGTACCAATACCATTCGAAAGACCCATTAGAATACTGGCATAACGTGGAGCTATATCTAAATGATTTACATTATAGCCGGATATAGCAAACCCAGAAAAGGCAACTCCACAAGTTAAAGCAAACATGGCACCAGTCTTAAATTAAAAAATTTAAACTTAAATATTCTTTTATAATTCTTTTAGCCCTTAACCTTACCGCTGTATCAGCATGGGCAACAAAGAGAAAAAATACCCCCTCCATGCCAAAGCCACCACAGTTAAACAGCTTTCTTACATTCGTTGTAGACATAATGCCATTCTTACGCAAATGATCGGCTAACATACCACCAAAAGGTACAATAGTCGTCATTATTAAATGGGGTAAAGACCCCACAAAACCGGCCTCTTCGATTTTAAAATGAAATTTATGTTTTAGAAATGATGATTGAAATAAAACAAGTAAATAAAAATTCCAAGAGCGGCAAAAGTTTGCCACAATTATTGCATAAACCGGCATAGAACGAACCATTGCGGCCCAGGGTGTAGTCTTTAAGTTTGGCATACTTGGCTGCACCGATGTTTCACCCAGAGACTTTTCTATATACTTAAGTTCGGGTATACTAATGGAAGGATGCTTACGGGGATTCTCAAAACAAAGCCACAACCAAAAGCAGTACCTGAAATAGAAAATTTTTTTTCTATTATTAAATTCTAGACAAGACTTGAAATTTAAAGCAAAGTCGTACCATATAATGCCAAATACTCCATAGGCATAGAAAGGTGCCTGATAGCCTATGGAATCGGCCAAAAGGCCAGATAGTGGTAGACCCACTACTACTCCAGCATAAGAACCACTAAACGCCAGGGTGGCTAAACGTGATCGCTCCATAGGTGGTGCCCAAAAGCGCCAGATGCCATGGCAGGCGGGGTATGTAACACCCTGTTAACAACAGAATTATTTAAAATTGTATTATTTTGTTTAGAAATCAAAGCTATTGTGTTAAAAGATTACATTGTGTTTAACAATATCTAAACAAAATTTATGTAAAGAAAAAAATCCAAACTGCTTGAAATCAATGAAAGCCTTTTATATACACATATTCCCACACACACATGTCAATCGATGGTTATAAAAACCCTTCAAAAATACAATACAAGAAAATCCTCTTCGCATTATGTCATCCGTAAGAACAAACAAATGCCTAAAATAAGCTTTGATGTGATTACAAAAAAACTGTCTTTTTCAACTCCCCCCTTTTACAAAAAATATTTTAAAGAAATTATTAATAACAACAACATACAGTTTGGCTAAAGAATTATCACACAACATACTCACCTCAAACAATCCTTGCAGTACACGAACACATATCACCACATCGCCTTTCATCAGTGTCATTGCAAATGGCACAAATAAATGCAATGTTGCTGAACTGGCAATCGATAAACCAAATATTTTATTAGCTGGAAATTTAGATGCAATAAAACCACCCGGTATTTGTGTTATTAAATAACCCCAGAAGAATGATGAATCCACATGACTCTCGGTGGCCACTGTCCAATTCATAAAAGCTGTCTGTTGAAAAATTACGAATAAAATGTTGAGAATATGTAGCAACACTACTTTCTGTAAAGGATGGAAACCCATACAAAATGCAACTATGTAATTGAATTGTTTTGTGCTACTTTAAGTTTTGTTTCTTTGCATTCATTTTTGTTAGTCTTAAGTTTTACCTTCATCAATAAAGTTGTTTTCTATTAAAAAAGTGTTCCGCGTTATTAATGATCATCAACAGGTTATGGGCCCAGAACAGGCTATAATTGCGCATTAAGAAAAATAATAGAAAATAACAAAGTGACACTGTGTGTGAAAAGTTAATGAAAATTAGACGATTTTGTTTTTCGTTTGTTTAAAAGAAACATAACATATAAAATAGAAAATTGACACTGAGTGTGCGTGAAGTGAAAAAAAAAAAGTAACAAAATGAATTTAATGCAAATTGAAAAATTGGATGATACCAACTACATGACCTGGTGTGTCCAGATGAAAAGTGTTTTGGTACATACAGATTTGTGGTCAGTTACTTGCGGTCGAGATGTAAAACCTGCAGCAGAAGCTGTGGCAGACATCGCAATTTTTGAAAATAGGGATGAAAAAGCATTGGCATCTATTTTACTTTGTGTAAAGCCAACGCAACTAAATCATCTTAAAAATTGTACAACAGCGGCGCAGGCATGGATAAAATTGAAAGAAATCCACCAACCAAAAGGCCCTGCAAGAAAAATTATGCTGTTTAAAAAACTATTATACATGAAGATGATTGAAGGTAAGAAAATAGTGGCACACATTAATGAGTTTGTCGATACAATAGAAAGCCTAGCAGAAGTAGACATTGCATTGCCTGATGAAATGCTAGTTATTTTGTTGTTGTCGAGCCTACCCAAAGGCTATGAAAATTTCGTTGTTGCAATAGAGGCTAGAGATTCTCTTCCTTCTTTTAGTTCATTAAAAGTAAAACTATTAGAGGAGGGTGCGCGACAAAACGAAAACGAGACAGCAGAGCGCAGTAGCTCTACAACAGAAACTCTTATGCAAACAAAACTAGACAAAAAATACAACAACAAAAAGAACAACAACCGTGGCAATAGTAACAAAAATAACAGAAAGTGTTACAATTGTGGGCAGCAAGGGCATTTCGCAGCAAAGTGTACGCAGCCAAGAAAGGCAGAAAAAAGTACGTGTTTTAAGACGCAGTTACATACTTTAAATAGTAATAATGATGTGAATGTCAATTACTGGTGCGTCGACAGTGGCGCCACAAGCCATTTCTGCTGTGTGCGTGAACTTTTTACGTCTTATGAACTTTATGAAGAAAAAATTATGTTACCGAATAATAAGTGCGCAAAATCAATCGGCCGTGGCGACGTAAATTTATGTGGTGCAAATGTAACATTAAAGAATGTATTGCATGTAAAAGAAATTCCAAATAACTTTATATCGGTAAGCAAAGCAACAAGTGCGGGAATGTGTGTTATTTTCAAAAACAATGTTGTGAAAATAAAAGACCAAAACAATGATTGTGTTTTACGCGCGTACGAAGAAAACGGTTTGTTTATTTTTAAAAGTAAAGACATAAAACTAAACAACAAGTGTAACAGTGTGACAAAATTGAATGAACAGGTATTAAAATGGCATAATAGATTCGGTCACGTGAACTTTAATTGCTTAAAAGATATGATAAATAAAAACATTGTGCGTGGAATTAAAATAAAAGAAATGCCAAATGCAATTGAATGTGTTACATGCGCTAAAAGTAAAATATGCGTAAAACCGTTTCAAGTGTCGGAAACTCGTTCAAGTGAACTCTTGCAAATCATTCATAGTGACGTATGCGGTCCGGTTAATAAAAGTTCGTTCGGCGGTTCATTGTACTTTTTAACGTTTATAGACGACTATTCGAGATACGTCACAGTGTATTTTTTGAAATCAAAAAACGAAGTTTTGAACGCGTTTAAAGACTATAAAGCCGAAATCGAAAAACAAACAGGCAAGAATATAAAGTGCTTAAGATCAGATAACGGCGGCGAATATCTGAGCAAAGAATTTGAACACTTTTTACGTGTTAACGGTATAAAAAGACAATTAACGGTGCCACATACGCCCCAACAAAACGGTGTTGCGGAAAGGGCGAACCGTACGTTAGTAGAGATGGCCAGAACAATGCTCATTCATTCCGGTTTGTCTGAACAGTTTTGGGCCGAAGCGGTAAGAACTGCGGTTTACATTCGAAATCGTACAACAACGAGAATTCTTTGTGATAAAACACCATTTGAGATATGGAACGGATTTAAACCAGCTGTTGGTCACTTTAAAGTTTTTGGAGGTAAGGCAATTGTGCTTAACAAAACTTCATCGAAAAAATTTGCATCGAAGGGTTTTGAATGCATTATGATAGGGTATAGCGAAGAGAGTAAAGCTTATAAATTATATAACCCTGAAACCCGTAAGGTGGTTGTTGCTAGAGATGTTTTATTTTTGGAGGAAATGTTTGGCTATTGTGAGCCAAATAATAGTGCAGATAACGTATTTACATTTTACAACAAAGAAAATGTTCCGCAAAACCAACCATTAGTTGAAAGCAATGGCAGTGAAAAAGAATTTCAAGAAGAAATCTCCCTACCTCTTGAACAGCCAAGTAGTAGGCCGGAAGATACTCATCAAGAAGGAGCAGTTGGTGGACAAGTAGTCAAAATTGGACCAGGCAGACCAAAGATAATTCGAGATGGATCTAGAGGACGTCCCAAAAAGGTATACAATGAGATTCATGCTTTATGTAGTGGTCAAATCGAGTCACCAGACAGTATCGAAGACGCTCTTAATGGTCCATATGCTGAGCAATGGCTTAGATCAATGAAAACCGAATACCAATCCCTAATGAAAAACAACACCTGGGAGCTTAGTGATCTACCTGAGGGTCAAGTGGCGATTGGTTGTAGATGGGTTTATGCAGTTAAACGGAACAAAGATGGAAGCATTCAAAAATTAAAGTCTAGACTTGTGGCAAAAGGCTGCAGTCAACGATATGGGCTTAATTATTTTGAAACGTTTTCGCCAGTGGTACGCTATGCTAATATTAGAATGGTAATTGCTTTAGCTGTTGAGCACAACATATATCTTCATCAAATGGACGTGTCCTCTGCATATCTCAACGGCGACTTGCATGAAACAGTTTTTATGAAACAACCACAATGTTTTGAAGACAATAATTATCCTGATAAAGTTTTAAAATTGAAGAAGTCCTTATATGGATTAAAGCAAAGTGGCCGGGAATCGAATTCTAAATTAGACGATGTTTTGCGAAGACTTGATTTTACCCCATGTATAAGTGATCCATGTATTTACACAAAGGAAGAAGGCAGCGTCTACAATATTATTGCTGTGTATGTAGACGATTTAATTGTCGGAAGTTCATCTTTGGTAAGCTTGGAGAAAATAAAGAAATCAATAGCAGCAGAGTTTGAAGTTGTAGATGGGGGTGAGCTTTCGCATTATCTTGGTATGGAGTTTAATCGTGAAGGTGATCTTGGCGCGATAACTGTATCCCAAAAACAATACATCTTAGATGTGCTTAGTAAATATGGTATGCTTGATTGTAAGGAAGTTGCCACACCATTGGAACCAGGATACCAGGTAAATTGTAATAACAGTAATTGTAGAAAAGTAGACCAGACGGAATACCAGTCTGCGATAGGTGTCCTGATGTATTTAGCGTTGTCTACGCGCCCTGATATAATGTTGTCGGTCACTAAATTGGCACAGCGAAACTGCGACCCACACTCGGAACATGAGGCAGCATACAAGCACATATTTAGATATTTGAAGAAAACAGCCGACTACAAACTTCATTATAAGAAAACCGGAAATCCAGTTGAATGCTATGCAGATGCTGATTGGGCTGGTGATGCTACTGACAGGAAGTCTTTTTCTGGTTATGCTTTTGTACTAGCAGATTGCGTTTTTTCTTGGAGCGCGAGAAAACAAAATATAGTATCATTAAGCACAACAGAAGCAGAGTACATCGCGATATCAGCAGCAGCAACAGAGGTTGTTTATGTCCAAAAGCTCTTAGCCGAATTAAAATTTCCTCACAGTGGTCCGATGACGATTTATAATGATAATCAAAGTGCCCAGTGCTTAGTGCGAAACCCAACTTATCATTCTAGAAGTAAACATATTGAAATTAAATACCATCATGTTCGAGATATGAAATCCAGAAACGAAGTGGAAATCAAATATATTCCAACAGATGATATGATGGCCGATATATTAACTAAAAATTTATGTAAAATTAAACATAGTAAATTTACAAATTGTATGGGCTTGCATTAAGTTGACGTTAATGTAATAATTGTTTTTTTTTTTTTTTTTTTTAAATTGGAATTAGTGTTGAGAAGGAGTGTTGAGAATATGTAGCAACACTACTTTCTGTAAAGGATGGAAACCCATACAAAATGCAACTATGTAATTGAATTGTTTTGTGCTACTTTAAGTTTTGTTTCTTTGCATTCATTTTTGTTAGTCTTAAGTTTTACCTTCATCAATAAAGTTGTTTTCTATTAAAAAAGTGTTCCGCGTTATTAATGATCATCAACATAAAAATGGGGGAATAAAATTATAGTAGCATTATCTTTGCATTTCCTTTCGCCATTCAAATACAAAATATAATATAAAATAAATCTTTGTATTCAATTATTTTTATATTCATTCGTAAGATTTATGCGCTCATTATATTTGTTGTCTTTTTTTTCTAAAATATGATTTGCAAAAAGACCAAAAACTAGAAAATAAGTTTATATTGGGTGTTATATTCTATTTTGAATATGGTTTTTCTCTTGTTATGCAAAAAAAGGTATAAGTATACATCCGGTTTGTTGTGTTTTCTAAGGAAAATTCTTAATCATATAAAAGATTGGTCTAGTTTCATTGTATGAAAACAAAAATGTATACAATATGTCTCATATTTTAAACGTGCTCATTTATTTTCGAAAGGATAAGTATGTATATAAAAAAAACATTAAAAAATAGATGACGAATGATAAATTTTTTTTTCTTTGACAATTTAATATCGAGTTCATTGCTGTCAAAATTATTGCCTTAATGCTGCCTTCCCTACGCCTTTTTTTGTTCTTTTCTGGAAAAGAGGGAACATTGTTATAGGATCATAAGTTCTTTTCTGTTAATTTTTCCATCAGCAAATGAAAAAATGCGTTTTCCGGGAGGACATTTGTATGGGGGCTATGTCAGAAAATGGTCCAATTATCACCACAAGCAATAGGCTTCGTGCCAGTGCCAGAAAACTTATCTGTGCAAAATTTCATCAAAATATCGATTATAACAAGAATACATGGACACCCAGCGGACGGACGGACGCGCTTAAATCAACTCAAAAAGTGATTCTGAGTCGCTTGGTATACTTTAAGGTAGATCTCATACCATAATTTCTGTACGTTACAAACATCTGCGCAAACGCATAACACCCCTCCCTACCACGTATGTGTTGGTACTTTGGAGAGCGAAGCGTGTAATTGAAGTTTATGTTTGAACATGCAGCTGCATTTTGACTTAACTGCTCAAAACATTTGCTTTCGGTACTCATTTTATTTTTTTAATGGCACTTCTTATACCTGCACTTGTACCATATTTTAAGGCACGTTTACCATATTTTTAGGCACTCGCCCACTATCCTTCTTCTACCTAAAACATCAAACATTTTCTTAAAATTTCTCATAAAAGTTACACGCTTTTGTTTTCTTTTTAGTCCTGGTTAATTTTATATATATAAGAAAAGAACCAATGGCATATCATATAGGGCGACATTCTCCCCTATGATAACTAACTCTAGCTGTATAGAAGTCCGTCTATTCCGAAGCAACCTGGATAGATTAAAATTTGAGCAGATTGAGGAATATGGAATTTTTTATTTCTTAAAAATAACTAGCACTCAGGGGATGGCCCCTATATATGCATTGCATTGTGTTGGTATCAGGCAAATAGGTTTTGGGAAGGTGGATAAAGGGAGTAGCGTTTGTGGACATTTGATTTAAATTTCTCGATATTTACTGTGACAGGAAAGACATCACTAGGAAGTTTATTTCACATACGAACTGTACGACCGAAGAAGGAATTCTCCCTGTAATGAGTGCTGCGATTCACTGGCCAGTCGACTACGTATGGGTGCGCACATCCAGAAAAACGTGTATCACACAAAAAGTTCCGGTTTTCGGGAACCAGTTCCCTGATTTCCACAGAGCACATTCCATTATAGTATCGATAGAACAGCGAAACACACCCCACATCACGACGGTGTTCGAGTGAATCAAGGCAATTAGATACCACAACGTCGCCGATGAGTATCTTCGCTCGTTCCTGTACGCGGTCAAGCAGCTCCAAAATAGACTTTGGGGCACCAGCCCATACATGTTAGTTTTATTCCATTTTCGGTCGGATATAGGTGGTATAAATATTGAGAAGATCAGATGGTGTAAATAAAAGCGATGCAACATCAGATTGCATCAACGGATAAAATGTCAATAAAAAAAACTCCCGAAATAAGGCTGCTATCCATCGCATATAAGATCCTATCTTGCATATTGTGAAAAAGATTAAAGCCCATGCACGGTAAGCTGATGCAGCGCTATGAATTTGGCTTCAGGCCAAATTCTTAAACTCTACCAGATCCTGGTAAAGACCCATTGAAAGCAAAACAATACATGCCATGTTTTTATAGACTATTAAGCTGTCTTAGATATGCCGATAAGAAAACTATTTTTCCAAATATATCTGCATGTAAGATCATTTCAAAACTTGTACGCCTATATCGAATGACTCTAGGTAGCACTAGATCCACATAACAGTAGAAAACCATTTATCTCTGCAGGAGGTCTTCGACAGGGTGACAGGTAAACCTGCATAATTTAATAAACAGGCATAGTGAATACCAATGCAACACTATATTTAAAAAAATAATCTTTTTATCTATTTAAACTCTTATTAAATGCCTAGGAATTGCTTAAGGGGTTGAAAGATTCGGCATAGCTTAATATAAAACTTTAACTTGTTTGGTTTTCAAGATTTTTAAAATTTTTTTATCATAAAAATAAAGAAATTTTAAAACAAGTACAATTATAAAAATTATTAGCAAAAAGTATGAACCATTACATTTATATCTTTCAAAAAAATTTAAAACTGCTTCAAAAAAAACTATAAAAGAATTTTCGATATAATGCATCCATTAGCAACAATAACAATAGAAATAACAAATAAAAGTCCAAAAATGCGAGAACAAAAGACGATGAAATCATAAAGCTTCATTCAAGAAAATTATATACAAATTTAAAAACATATTCTTTTCAAAAACCATTTCAAAGTAACAAATACAAATGACTCCTTTTGGCAGCAAAACAGGAAAGGAGTCAAAAACATCCTGTTGCCAAAACACCAAACAAATACTTACGTATGTATATGTACTGCATCATTCTTGTATCAATGTGTAAGTGTAATATGTTGTTTGTATTTGTTGCCAATGACAAATAAGGCCTTTAAGGCAAATAATAACGAGCATGATAGAATTATAAAACACAACATATAAAACGCTAACGATATTACATTGAATTAAATGGTAACCATTAAATTTATAACTTTTAACTTTCTGTAGAAGGAAAGTGATTTTTAATGTTATAAAAATGAGAAAACGTGACTTGTTTCTGGTTGAAGCTTTAAAAAAATTTTTAATTGACAGCCTTATTGTTTGAACGTATGAGAACGTACACATACATATGTATGTATGTATATGCAACTACAAATGTATGTTGTTATATATGAATGACATAAGATGAAATTGATCTATTTAATTATTTTTTTTAGTTATTTAACCAAAAATTTACAAAAAATGTTCAATCGTAAATGATTATTCATACTGTGAGGTTGACTAAAACAATGTAATTGTTGCTTGCTTGAATACCTTGTTACCATCAATTTTTTATACTTACACCATTGTGTTCTCCTTTCAATTTAGCCGCCGACATATTGCAACGCATTCCAAAAGCAATCATAAAGCCAATACATGCCATTGTGGCAATTGTGTAACGCGCCGACAAACAGGGGCATTCAGCCCTACAGTATTTATCAACTTTACGTAAGGGTGGCCTTTCAATTTCTTCAAACGACGCTGGCGAGTCGGGTCTATCGTCATCGTATGGTATACCGCCACCAGGTCCATGGCCCTCACGCTCGGCACCCTCCATTTCCTCGTATCCACCCACTCCGCCATGATAGCCTTTGGATATTTCAAAGTTCTCAAAGTTTGGTTTAACTCTAAAAAAGATTGAGAAAACAAAACAAAATTAAAAGGAATTTGTTAAAGTTTGCAAAGCGTATTTGTAGCAAGAGTTATGGTACAAGTGCTTGGCTGTTTTGTGATAAAGGGTCTGTTAAGGCCTTTGACAAGCCGCCATAGAAAACAATTTGTCTCAGTAGTCATATTCAGACCTTTTAAGTTTGCTTTAGGTAATGAAATTTTTTTGTCAAAAATTTTAACTTTTTTTGTTTTTAATATATAAAATTAAATATATTTTTTATAAAATTTGTCTCATTTGCATTCATGTAAACGTACTTAATCCTAAACTTTTTTTAAAATTTTACCAAAAAGTTAA